>KZ064064.1:0-25040 GCA_002091835.1 Anopheles maculatus | reverse complement strand
AGGACGCCAATGCACTCGCCATTTTCGAGCGGCGGGTGCTACGGACTATCTTCGGCGGTGTGTGCGAGCAGGGCGTGTGGAGAAGGAGAATGAACAACGAGCTAGCTGTGCTGTTTGGCGAAGGATATGCTGGTGGTTGGGTCACGTGATGAGGATGCCGGACTCATGCCCTGCCAGGAAGGTGCTCGTCAGCGACCCGTTCGGTACGAGGCGTAGAGGAGCACAGCGAGCTCGTTGGCTGGATCAAGTGGAGTCAAACCTGAGGGATATCGGATGCAGCCGGGGATGGAGGAGTGCAGCCATGGACCGAGTTTCCTGGAAACGGATTGGACACCAGGCCATGTCTATTAGACGTGTTCCCTAGGAGCAGGCCACGAAAGAAGAAAAAGAAGACAAGGTACTAAAGCTTCATGTACCTCGAGCTTTAGCGAGATATAACTATTATCTTCAAGTGAAATGTTTCAACAACAACCAATAGACTTTGTAATCCTTTTTTCTTTTCTTTTCATAAGGAACTTTGGGTAACAGTTCACCACCGGGTCTGTTTAAGGATGGTCTTTACTCAGCTAATCTGTCGTTATACTACATTTCCAGGTTTTAACATAAATACGAAAATTCAAAAATACAAGCCACCACAATTTTCTTGTCGCTAAATTTATCGAAATCAATGCTTCATACGTCTTTATAATTATTTCCACTAGTGTATTCTAATACTATAAGCCAGTGTTGTCAAACTCATTTTGACTCGTGGGTCGCTTAGGAAAAATTGGTTATTACAATTCTTTAATAATTTTATGATCCTTTAATAAAATAATAGTGACCTTTACTCAAAAGAATCGGAAAACACAACCGATGGCAGAAAAGGTAAGAACTCAAAAAAATTACGATGATATACAACGTAACATTATTCCTACTAATATATTTAGGTCGGGTGGTTGGCTTGTTGAACCGATAAGCGGTTATTGTATAGGTTTATGTGCGTTTATGTGAATCCAAAAACATATAGTTCTTGAGATGGTGCATGGAAGCTTGTTCGTAGCTTACTTATAGTTCTTGCCACAAAACGTAAGCGACAGCAAAGCCTCATAAATAATAAATTGCAATAATTTAAACTCTCTTTCTATTTGGTACTTACATCCATCCCGTCCAAACTGCGGTTATGCGTAATTTGAAACTTTTTCAACAGGATCGCCTCCTTCACATTATAGATGCAGACGTACTTCGATTTTCCACCAGCCAGTACACATTCCCCATCCGCCGAATAACAGATCGACGTGAATGCCCTGAACGAGAGAGAAGAACACAATTCCAGTTGAATCAAAAGCAAAGCCTTGCATTGAGCGGCGTTTTGCTTACCTGCCCAGCAGATTTTTTTTAGCCGATATTACATCCGTCTGCGAGATGCTACCCTCCATGTCCTTTCTACCTTCGATCGACGCCAGCTGTGCGGACGTCTTTACGTGGAACACGGTAATGTTACCGTTCAGCGTGGAAACAGCTACCTCCTCACCGTCGGGCTTGAAAGCCACACAGACCACATCCGATCCCACCTGTACGGTTTCGTGCGCTCCGGAAGTTTCCAAACAATTCCATATGCGTAACGTTTGATCCCACGATCCGGATACCATTGCGGATGACGAAGCGACGGGCGAGAATGCTAACGACACCACCGGTCCTTCGTGTCCGCTCAGCACTTCGAGCAGGCGTCCTAACTTCATCGACCACAGGTATATCTCAAACATGTCCTGCCCTCCAGCGGCCACCAGCTCGCCCGAACAATCTACCGCAACCGAGGCAAACTGTACCGGTTCCGGCGAAGCGAAAGTGCGGAAGTTACGATACCGTACGACATCGTACGCACGTACCGTGCCATCGAGTGAAGCGCTTACGAGGAACTTTTTGTTTCGGCTAAATTCTACCGCCATCACGGCGGCCGTGTGTTCGGAAAACGTGACGACACAGAACCCGCTCGTAACGTTCCATAGCTTCACTTTGCCATCCTGTCCTCCGGTAACAAGCTGATGACCATCCGGTGCGTACGACAAGCAATTCATACCCTGCGAATGTTCCTGCTGCTTCATGATGTACTGTTCGCTCTGCCATTCCCACACGAGCAGTTGGCCAAGGGAGGAAACACCCAACGCTAACCAGTCACCGGTGTCGTTAAACGATACCGAACCAATGCTTGCCTCGGATATGCTTAGCGAGTGGATCAGATTAACGTCCGGCAGCTCGTACAGGTAGAACGATCCGGTAGAAAAGGCCACCACAAGAATGCGCAGCTTTTGGTGATACGTGGCCGCGGTAACAACTGCGTTCCGGTTCTCGGCCCGTGGTAGATCCGCGAGATAGTGGCGCGCGAGTCGTTTGTAATAAAATGGATGTCGCTTTGCTTGTACAACCAATTTTCCCTGTTCGTCTCGCTCTTCACCTTCCTTCGACGATGCGGCATCTTTCAATCGTTCCAGCGTTAGTTCTTTTCTGTTTCCAGCATCTTCCCCCTCTAAATCCTTTTCCGTAGTGAACGCATCCGGTTCACTGTCTTCGTCACTATCACTACCAGCGATACGTTTCTTCTTTCCAATTGATTCTTCCGTTTCACCCGCTATTTCCTCGCGTGTTTTGTCCACATCTTCCAGTTCCATTCCACACTCCCACAGCATCAATAAACCCTCCTTGCTGATAGTGTTCACGTCCAGCGTTTTCTCTTCGAAGAAACATCCCACGATCGCCTCGCGATGTCCACCGAGCACAAACGGCCGGAACGTTTTCAGCCAGGTCACGTTCTGCAACCGGACCGTATTGTCCCGCGAGCCAATCGCAATCACCCGCGAGTTCGGTGCCCAATCCACAAAGACCGTCTCATCAAAACCGACCTCGAACGCACGATGCACCACGAACGAACCGTACGATCCGGAAGATTCACCCGGTGCCACAAACACTAGCACGGCCGTATCGACACAGGCGGCAAAAAAGTGGCCGTCTGGGCTGAAGCGCACGTGCTTTACCTCGCCCCGAAACTTGTACCGGTGGATGGTTGTTTGCGAAATCATGCTGATCATCTGCGCCTCTCCGATCTCGTTCACCACCACCAAAAGACATCCATTCGGCGAAAGATCGATCGCGGTATAGTTATATTGGCTTTCGATGCATAGCGTGTTGGATTTGTTGCTTCACAAAAACATAGAAAGAAGAACAGTGTTAACTATTGTGAAGCAATTTACATACGATGATTGATCTACTTACTTCTTCAAATCAAAGACGGTTATGCGATTTCCAACCGGACTGATCACCGAGTAGCCATCGGGAGTAAACAACAGATTGCCGCGCCGGAACACCGCCCCGAGCAAGTTATTAAACTGCAATATACATTTCTCGTGTTACAATTTTACGCATTTACCGCAGTTTATCAGCATTCTTACCTTGTATGCGAATTTCATGATGAAAAATTGATCTTACAACACGGCAAATAACAACATTTAAGCACTTAAATTAGGAAATTAACTCGCACTACCTTTCTATTGCTGCAAAGCCGCATGCTTTCCTGTGGACCATGTGCGACAATTCGATATTTGTGTTTACGTTCATTTGACAGCTGTTTGTTGACAGCATGCGTTTCATTTTCCGCTGCGTTCCTATTGCACAATGGTTAGTCTGGGTAGTTCTTTGGACATGGAACACGATAATTTCTATGATTTTTTTTTTAATTTGAACAAGTGTAAAACATGACTTCAATGTATTTTACATCTTCTGAGAGAGTCACAGTAATATTAGGCCTGCTGAAGGTTCGTCGTGCTGACATGAGCGAGAGAGTAAAGTAATCGCTGGAAGGCACTTTGCATCCTCACCATGTGCCCAATCAAGTCGAAAGGATACGATTTATTCCACCTTCAGGATATCTGCTTCGCCAAACAGTTCAGTTAGCACGTGCTCGTGCCAGTTATTGGATGCTGTGGTCTTAATGGTTAGGATTGCTGGATAGTTTTAGTCTTTGGGATTGTAAGCTTGTGAAAGATTTCGCTACTTAGGTTATAATCCCAAGTTACGAAATTCAAAGTCACGGTCAAGCTGCTGGTACTTAATCACGATGCTGCAATTCAGACCCAACAGATTCGTATCTCAACCGAGTAACCGCATTGGAGAGATCGGATGAAAATTTACCGCGGATTCACATTCAAAGAGCAAAGTGAAACTGCAAACAGGAGTTCGGAATTCTTGGTGAACAAACGGCTACGATTTTCTTCGTTTCTTCTGTTTTCTCTTTTTTATTCTTATATTTTTCACATTTTTTATTCTTCATTGAATTTCTTCTTCCTTTCGCTTTCTCTCCTCTCTCTCTCTCTCTCTCTCTATCTCTCTGTTTCATGATGATGTTCGCAATTGTCATTATTTTCGGTAGATCTTTAAACTCCCCCAAGTAGGTAGAGATGAATGTTGTACCTGTTCTTTTGCCACCCGGGGGGGGTTTGTCTCGTTCTCTTCGCTTCTGCTGCCTTCGCATCACCCCAACCCAAACCCCGAACATTGCTGACCAACCGGGCGGTGGGGTGGATGTTACAAAGGTAGAGTTGTTTTGATTGTGTCTAACAAAAAAAAAAGATGGTGGTTCCACTTTGTAACTTATCAGTAAAAGTAAATGTATGGTAGTAGCAGAGGGTAAAAGGTAGTCGGTAGCAGGATCTTCCCTTTCGTTTGTTTAAAGCTTCCTCTCACATCAAAACACGGTTTGTTTTCAACAGTTTACAATCTAATGCACGTTTTTCCGTTCCTTTCTTCCTTTGCTTTGTTGAGGATATGTGCGATGTTAGGTTAGATTGTTTGTGTTTTGTGGCTCACAAACTCCTCTCTTTCAAATTACTTCCTTGTACATGCTGGTTGCAGCGGTCGATGGTCGACTTCGAACAAAACTTTGGCGAAATAATCTCACCGTCGTTTCGTGCCACACCAAGCAAAGGCAGGCAAAGAGGCAGATGCAGTTGAAATCGGTCGGGAAAATCGATTCCACACGCGAATCAAACAATTAGTTCACTGTCCCTCGATTAACCGCCACGATCCAGTTCCGTTCGTTTCAGCATCTCAACGCGCGGAAGGGACTCATCAGCCGGCTGGGAACACTCTACTGTCGGTTCGACGGTGGAACCTATTTTGCCAGAATTTCCACTGTCCGCTTCTATCCTGGTTACCTTTTCTCCGCGCACCACGCACATCGACTACACTC
This sequence comes from Anopheles maculatus, assembly GCA_002091835.1. NCBI lineage: Eukaryota > Metazoa > Arthropoda > Insecta > Diptera > Culicidae > Anopheles > Anopheles maculatus. The sequence continues at coordinate 19,822 of KZ064064.1, read as the reverse complement.
TCTTCCAAACGGGGGGTATATAATTGTTGGTTGTGGTGGTGGTGATGGTGATAAGTGAGAGTTGGGCTGTTAATTGTCGTAAAACGTGTGCGCGGATTGGCCAACCGTATAACAGGTGACCGTAAGGTTTTCTTGATCGTTTTATATCGGTGTGTGTGTGTGTGTGTCGTCTGACTCTCTTTTCATTTGATTCTGGCTCGATGTTGCTCGCCGTGGTCACTCCCTGTTTATATACAAACACACGCAACACGTGTGGGATTGTTGGATATTCATTTACCGCAGTTTATCAGCATTCTTACCTTGTATGCGAATTTCATGATGAAAAATTGATCTTACAACAAGGCAAATAACAACATTTAAGCACTTAAATTAGGAAATCAACTCGCACTACTTTTCTATTGCTGCAAAGCCGCATGCTTTCCTGTGGACCATGTGCGACAATTCGATATTTGTGTTTACGTTCATTTGACAGCTGTTTGTTGACAGCATGCGTTTCATTTTCCGCTGCGTTCCTATTGCACAATGGTTAGTCTGGGTAGTTCTTTGGACATGGAACACGATAATTTCTATGATTTTTTTTTTAATTTGAACAAGTGTAAAACATGACTTCAATGTATTTTACATCTTCTGAGAGAGTCACAGTAATATTAGGCCTGCTGAAGGTTCGTCGTGCTGACATGAGCGAGAGAGTAAAGTAATCGCTGGAAGGCACTTTGCATCCTCACCATGTGCCCAATCAAGTCGAAAGGATACGATTTATTCCACCTTCAGGATATCTGCTTCGCCAAACAGTTCAGTTAGCACGTGCTCGTGCCAGTTATTGGATGCTGTGGTCTTAATGGTTAGGATTGCTGGATAGTTTTAGTCTTTGGGATTGTAAGCTTGTGAAAGATTTCGCTACTTAGGTTATAATCCCAAGTTACGAAATTCAAAGTCACGGTCAAGCTGCTGGTACTTAATCACGATGCTGCAATTCAGACCCAACAGATTCGTATCTCAACCGAGTAACCGCATTGGAGAGATCGGATGAAAATTTACCGCGGATTCACATTCAAAGAGCAAAGTGAAACTGCAAACAGGAGTTCGGAATTCTTGGTGAACAAACGGCTACGATTTTCTTCGTTTCTTCTGTTTTCTCTTTTTTATTCTTATATTTTTCATATTTTTTATTCTTCATTGAATTTCTTCTTCCTTTCGCTTTCTCTCCTCTCTCTCTCTCTCTCTCTCTATCTCTCTGTTTCATGATGATGTTCGCAATTGTCATTATTTTCGGTAGATCTTTAAACTCCCCCAAGTAGGTAGAGATGAATGTTGTACCTGTTCTTTTGCCACCCGGGGGGGGTTTGTCTCGTTCTCTTCGCTTCTGCTGCCTTCGCATCACCCCAACCCAAACCCCGAACATTGCTGACCAACCGGGCGGTGGGGTGGATGTTACAAAGGTAGAGTTGTGTTGATTGTGTCTAACAAAAAAAAAAGATGGTGGTTCCACTTTGTAACTTATCAGTAAAAGTAAATGTATGGTAGTAGCAGAGGGTAAAAGGTAGTCGGTAGCAGGATCTTCCCTTTCGTTTGTTTAAAGCTTCCTCTCACATCAAAACACGGTTTGTTTTCAACAGTTTACAATCTAATGCACGTTTTTCCGTTCCTTTCTTCCTTTGCTTTGTTGAGGATATGTGCGATGTTAGGTTAGATTGTTTGTGTTTTGTGGCTCACAAACTCCTCTCTTTCAAATTACTTCCTTGTACATGCTGGTTGCAGCGGTCGATGGTCGACTTCGAACAAAACTTTGGCGAAATAATCTCACCGTCGTTTCGTGCCACACCAAGCAAAGGCAGGCAAAGAGGCAGATGCAGTTGAAATCGGTCGGGAAAATCGATTCCACACGCGAATCAAACAATTAGTTCACTGTCCCTCGATTAACCGCCACGATCCAGTTCCGTTCGTTTCAGCATCTCAACGCGCGGAAGGGACTCATCAGCCGGCTGGGAACACTCTACTGTCGGTTCGACGGTGGAACCTATTTTGCCAGAATTTCCACTGTCCGCTTCTATCCTGGTTACCTTTTCTCCGCGCACCACGCACATCGACTACACTCTCTTCCAAACGGGGGGTATATAATTGTTGGTTGTGGTGGTGGTGATGGTGATAAGTGAGAGTTGGGCTGTTAATTGTCGTAAAACGTGTGCGCGGATTGGCCAACCGTATAACAGGTGACCGTAAGGTTTTCTTGATCGTTTTATATCGGTGTGTGTGTGTGTGTGTCGTCTGACTCTCTTTTCATTTGATTCTGGCTCGATGTTGCTCGCCGTGGTCACTCCCTGTTTATATACAAACACACGCAACACGTGTGGGATTGTTGGATATTGTGACCTTTTTTTGTTTTTGGACACGGTATTTCTTCATCAGAATCGATACCGCGTGTTCTCCCTTTCTTCCTTTGTTCTCTCTCTCTCTCTGCTTCGCCGGTCTTTGTAAAGATATCAAGGATGTTAGTTGTATCTTCTCGTACGTATGTGTGTCTTCTCTCTCCTCTTGATGGTTTCTTTTGCTTGCTAAATCTCTGTTCTCTTGTGCAAATTGACAACCGATCACCGATTCGGTTGTGTTGTCGGTAGATCTGGGTCTCTTTTGGATGTAAAATAAGAACTATTCCTCCCTACAATTACAGCCCCTTTCTTATCGCGCTCTTCCCTATCAGCAGCGCCATACAGTGAACGTTAAGAATTCGGCGGTTCAGGAGCCGCTACAAGGGCTGAATGTGAATGTTGTGTTCAACCGGCTCCGGTTCCGTCTTCTCCTATCTGGTTAGGCGTGTTTGTTTTTTTTTGTGTTTAATGCTGTTATGTTCTTCTCTCCCCTAGCTTACTTGAAAATTGTCTCGTCTCGCGATTGTATTCTTTCCCGTACTGATGATGATGATAAATGATCGATATTACTACATTTACGTGTAACGAACGCATATGAATGTATAGTTTGTTTCCCTTCCATTTTCTGCCGTTTTTACTCACTAATTGTTTAATGGGCGAATGTTGTTGTTGTTTTGCCCACATTCTTTGTTTGCATAGCTCCCTTTTGTGTGTTTTCAATTTTTGTTTCTTCTGATGTTATGCTAAACGTAAAACCCTGGTAATTAAGCTCAATAATATGCACTTGTCCTTCGCATCCCTCATTCTCTAGCTCTCTCTCTCTCTCTCTCTCATACGCTATTGCCACAGGATGTACTCACACTCATCACACGCGCGCTGGCTTCGGCCTGTCGTCCGACTGTCGCTTTTGCGTTCTACGCGGGAAGGGTTGATTATTCCGGGACGTAAAACAAAAAACTTGCTAATACTCTTGCATTCCCGTCGGCTGTTGTACGGTTGCGGCCACATTTCAAAAATGGTTGTATAGGAAAAAAGTGGTTGAAACGAAAACCAGATCACATGTTTGTTGTTTAACAGAGTGCTAAAGGTTTTCCCCTTGTTGTCTCTTTACCGAATATGCGTCTAAATCTCCCACACATCAACCTGTGGGAAGCTGTGAGAGATCCGCAAACCATTTGTCAAACGATAGTTAAACGCAACATTCGTGGGGTAGGTGGTGTTTCCGTGAAACCATAAAGAAAGGGCAAACCTTTATTCTCTCAGGATCTGTCGGTCTTCGTGTCGTTTGGATCTAATGTGTACCCCCCCTCTTATGCTGTTGTTGTTTCCTTTGTTACTGTTGCATCTACCGTTGTAATGATGTTTCCCGTGTGATGGTTCGTGATGGAAGCTTTTATCACAGGCTCAAAAACATTCCTTCTGTGCAAGCACAACCACGCCCAACTAGGATAATCCCACCAGCGGGCACGAAGAGAGAACAAGAAGAATCCTCAGGTGCAGCACAATGCACAAATAGCAACAAACAAACAAAACGGTAGCAAATACACTAACAAACCTACGCCTTCAAGCGCTCGCTGCGTTTCTTCCATTGCTTTTGTGCCTGTGCTATCTATGTCCATCGTCCCTGATACCGATTCCTGTGGTCAATCTTATGCCCTACACGCACTCAGTCTGTGTGTGTGTGTATGTGTATTTGTGCCAGTGTGCTCGCGCGTCCATGTGGTTGTGTGTGTGTGTGTAGAAGTGAGAGTGAGTTTGGGTGTGAAAAATTTACATGTACATAAATTAAGTTTACAATTAAATACACATTATTTTACATAAATACAAATAGTCTTTTGTTTTAGTTCCGGAAGTTGTTTTCAGATTTCATCATGCCCGCCTGTTTTACACAACCAACAGCGGTACAAGCCTTAATGCAGAGGGATGGTGGGTGGCGGTATGGGGCAACAACGTGTTTGTTTCTTATTCCGGGTTGTTGGAAGCAAACTCTGATCTCGGTGAGTTGTTGTACATTATATATTGAGGCTTAATAATCTGTTCGCCCGCACACCAAGGCAAATGAAGACGGCGAATATATGCAAAGAATGATGGAATGCTTTATATCTTCCTCGGCTTTACACCTCAGTGCACGAGAGAGACAGACCGTTAGTGTTGTTTGGGTTGTCACATTTACGTTGGTTACTGTTGTTGTTCTGCTGTTTTACCCTAGGATGTAAATTATGTGTGTTTAGGAATTGTATGTTCAGCACCTTGTTTTGTTCGCTGCGATCGGTGTTGATCTTCTTCTGAACATTTCGTTTCGTTTCGTTATGCAATGCACCATATCAGGCTCTGTTGGTTTTGGCTGATAGTCTAAATGGTGTCCCAAAGTTGGTTTGCGGCAAGTTACCCTATCGGTGGTAGTGACGGGGTATTGCTGCTGTTGTTGCTGTTGTGTGTGGGGAACGTAGAGCCAAATACCTTTTTCTAATTGCGATGTTCATGATGTTGACGATGCTGTTGGTGGTAGTGACGGGTGTTGTTGCATTGCATATTTTGCATCGCTTCCAAGGACTTGCTTTTGATTGACTTGCTGCGTTCCATATCCACTACCGGTGCCGCAAAACCACCAGAGGGGCCACCGGGGCGAGAATTAGCACTGCCGGTGCTAATTTACTTCGTGTACAGGTAGATGGCGACGATCAGACCGTACAGACCCAACACTTCGGCGAAAATGAGGATCAGGATCATACCGACGAACAGTCGCGGCTGTTGGGCAGTACCACGCACACCAGCATCACCGACAATACCGATGGCGAAACCGGCAGCCAATCCCGAGAAACCGACGGCCAAACCAGCGCCGAGATGAATGAAACCCCTAAAATAATAACGAGAAACGGTTAAACGAGTAATGTCATGCGAAACCCAACGGCATGCCACAGTGGTGTGACGGGTTGTACAACTGAAATCTCGTTAAAACAAGTAATATTTGTGATTCTTATTTTTATCTTAAGGTTCTTAAACTTTTTTTAATCTATCGTACTTTTTGTTAATTAATCTTAAAAGGTAAAATAATCGTTGCTCTATAGCGCAGCTTCCGAAATTTATAATCAATATTTTATAATTCAAACTATTTCTTCTAGTTTCATATTGGATCGAATTCGTTGGAAACTTAAACAGTGCGCTACAGAAGACCATTCACAAAAAGATACAGTTACCATCTGACTAATTAATATAATGATCCTTGTTAATGGAGTTGTAAATGCTCTTCTTCTGCTTCTGACCTTAGCAAACGATTCGAATTTTCGTTGCTTCATATTCCACACATTATCGTGTTGTTTCAATGCGCAAACTCCGAATTTACAACCTTAGATTTCTCTCTTTCTTTCTCTCTCTCTCTTGCTTGTTTGTTTGTCTCTTGCTTTATATTATTCTCCTGTTCAAACGCGAAGGATAACCAGAGTGAAAGTTTTCAAATAGATGAATTCTATGCCAAAAGTGTTTATCAAAATATGTTATTATTGCTTCAATTTTTTTGATGTCGAAAAAATAATATTTTTATGCCGGCGAGGCTTCTCCTTTCGAAACGACGAACAAGCACAGCAAAAAAAAAGCAATAACTTACTTGTACAGCGAGTACTTCGATGGCTCATCCAGAGAACCGGCGATCAGGACAGCCACGACCAAACCGTAGATGGCAATGATACCCGCCATGACAACGGGAATGATGGACTTCATGATCAACTCCGGACGCATCACCGACATGGCGGCAATACCGGTACCGGACTTGGCCGTACCATAGGCAGCACCGAGAGCTGAAATGCAGAGAAGCATAGTGGAGCATAATGAGTATGAGTTGTCGCGAAGCAGCTGTTAAAAATCAGGGCAAAAGAGGATTCAACCAGGAGGAAATTTCGTTACAATTCTCCATACGATGACGTAAATCTGGCGCCTTGCCTTGCCTTAATATGAGCATAGCAATTGAAAATATTGTAATTTGAGCATAGTTTTTTTTAACGGAAATAAAATTAAATCGAACAAAAATTCCATAATTTAATTGCCTTTAGTGTAATAGGCGTTTCCTCCAAAATAATGACACACTCCGGATATGGCTTTTCGAGTAGAGAACGCTCGATAGAAAACAACGACCTACATATTGCATTCATGTCGTTCTATTCCATCGTTCATAGAAATTTGTAGCACTAGTCGCACGACAGCAAAGATGGATGCCAACGATTCGTTGTACTGCAACATAAATCATTGCCGCACACGGTGTAGAAGAAGCTGAAAGATAGTTATCGATCATATCTTAAAACGGGAACGGAAGTGTAGTACGGTGCGACGAAGGTTCCCGAGAGAAGGAGAAGCACATCAAGTGATGAATTTGATTCGCATTGTTCTCTCTAGAATCATTCGGGAACCTGTGTGAAGCCTCCGGAGAAGACGAATGATGTTTCACAACTACATTACACCACATCCGCACACACATCGAAGGAGAGCCGTGTGTAGATGGATGCCTTCCCTGCGTCGTCATACACACATTCTTGGCCTTTAAATTGAGCCAGGAACTTCAACACGATCACGGATGCCGCATGAACTGCACGTACGGCCCCCTTAATACGGCAATATTGATAGGGGTCTGGGCATGAAAACATTCATCGGTTGTGATAACACCAGCTTTTTGTATATTTGCGCATATTCTTGTCATAAGTAGAGAAACTTGCTACATGTTTTGATTTTGTTTAAAGTTAGACTAGCCGGTGCGCGGAGGAAACATAAAAAAATGATCTGAACATGGGGTCACATGACGACATTCCGCGCGGCAGCATTACGCATTGGGCTCACATCGGGTTTGCCTGTGTATATGTGTGTTTGTGCGATGACGGGCATACAGACACCCCATTTTCCAACCCTACGATCACGTGAAGATCATAGCAATGTGTGTGAATGTGCATCAACACCAGCACACAACAGGTGAGTCAATAAAAACAGCAATATCAATGCACTGTCCATTGCTGGAAGGTGCCAATGAGCATAACCCTGACGTCGACGGTGATTTTGGAACGAATGCACCAAATCCCACAAACATTGGGAAACAATAAAATCGTCGGGTTTGTAGTGGTGTCGTGTTTTGCTAATACACAATACTAATGGAGGAGGAACTCTATCGATGCGTTCACATGATCATTGGCTACACAAAAGACAGCGTGACAGCGTTTTTGTCGTATCGGTCATATGACTGCCGAACGTACCACCATATCAAAAAGGCTGTACGGGAGACAGGCAAGTAGTAAAAGCTGGTGGCTGGTACGGTTCTATCGATAAGGCTAATGGAGACGAATGTACACATGTTTGCGTACAGCCAGCCACATGGAAGCTACTACTACGCGAACAGCACACACGCAGAATGACAACTGACAACTGTGTCTCTGTGCTCTGAATCATATAGCTTGAAATGCTTGAAAAGTGGTACTAGAGCCGCTTCCAAAACGGTTCATAGTTTCGTCACTATTTTAAACCTCTTACAGCACGTTTAGATAGTATTTTTCACATAAAGTTTTTGACTTGGATTTAAAAGACCCCAGCGATGGGATAGGCTTTTCAGCGTTGGCGACAAATAACGGATCTTTGCTAAAACCTCAAAAGAAACATTAAATGAATATTATAACAAACTAAGTGCCAGCACGTGAAACAGAGAGAATGACGGGTGAGAGATTATGTTCCGTGTGGTCAGAAATCTTCGTTAGAGGAAAAATCGATAATCCTCCCCCTTTATCCTACGCATTCCATTTCTGCAGAGGCTTCGTTAAAGTATCCTTGCTCGTCTCTTGGTGTAGTTTTGTAATTATTTTTGATAAAACCCTGTGAGCAGACTGATGCAAACAACGTCACAATCACTTCCAGTACCTCAATATTGCGCGAATGGCTGAAGATGAGGTGGCTCCAGAGCAGTCGATCATGTGACAGAGAGATAATCACCTCTAATGAGGGCCCGACTGACCGATGATGGAAACATGATTCTCCCGGAAGCATATTGTATGTAACCCGTCTCACGCGATGTGTGCTTGGTTATAAAATTATTGTAATATTGTTCCTTCTAGAAGGCTAGACAAGGTACGGTTGAAGAAGCAAACAGTTCCACCAAGCTTTTTTCCCAACTATAGTAGCCGCCACACTGTTTCAGGTCATGTGGTGTTGTCCCGTGATGCACGTTCAGCCCACAAAAGTATGGCCCCTAAAAGTATGCAAATGGAAGTAGTTTTTGCTAATGATGACAAAACGCAGGAGTCTAGTGTGGCCTGACCAGCTTCCAAAGCCATTTTCACACGGTCTGCATAATTAATGGAAAATGTTTTCCAGAATATCTATCCACTACGCTCCGTGAATATGTGTTTGTGCGTGCGCTTATCAGTTGAGAGAGGATTTACATTGTTCATTCTCTTGAACACACAGCAGCAGCAGCAGCCCATCGTAGTAGTCCTTGGCCCCAAAATCAATAATATTCCAAGCGTTAAAAGGAAACTCCACAAAACGCCAAAGACTCTCTTTCTCTCCCTAATGATGTACGCGTACACCTTCGCAATAAACTATCGGATAGCGTATTGCCAACTTTCCCTCTTGAGGTGCACACACTTTGGTCAAGTTATAATATGCTCCTGATTTTCTATTTAATACTCTTCCTTCGTTTGTTTCAGTGCAAAGCAGTGCATTATTTCTTCCGTAGGCACTTGCTAAATTACATTTACTCTTGTTACTACACACTGTCAGCGGATCATAGGAGGACGCACTCTCTTCTCCTTTCTCTTGCTTGCTCTCGCTTTCTACCATTATTCGCACAAATATCGCACAGAAAGTAGCACCCTCGAAATGGAACTAAAATTTAAAAAAAATCGCCAATCTTTCTAACAGTTTATGTCGACCCAAGCAAATTGAAGGTGTTTTAATGCTACGGTGTTACGTTTCAACGAGCAAAAAACACTTTTTCTGCGATGGTTTCATGCTGGATGGCGTATTTCATGTACGGCAAATTGGGCTTATAAACTCCACCGTTTATGTTCATTTCATAGGGCTGTGCCTTTTTCTCTCCACAAACGATTCTCTTTTGCAAAAAAAAGGGAAAAGGAACTTGAAGATTCGCGCAAAAAACGAAAAGTGGTCACGAGGGCACTCTCTTGAACACACAGCAGCAGCAGCAGCCCATCGTAGTAGTCCTTGGCCCCAAAATCAATAATATTCCAAGCGTTAAAAGGAAACTCCACAAAACGCCAAAGACTCTCTTTCTCTCCCTAATGATGTACGCGTACACCTTCGCAATAAACTATCGGATAGCGTATTGCCAACTTTCCCTCTTGAGGTGCACACACTTTGGTCAAGTTATAATATGCTCCTGATTTTCTATTTAATACTCTTCCTTCGTTTGTTTCAGTGCAAAGCAGTGCATTATTTCTTCCGTAGGCACTTGCTAAATTACATTTACTCTTGTTACTACACACTGTCAGCGGATCATAGGAGGACGCACTCTCTTCTCCTTTCTCTTGCTTGCTCTCGCTTTCTACCATTATTCGCACAAATATCGCACAGAAAGTAGCACCCTCGAAATGGAACTAAAATTTAAAAAAAATCGCCAATCTTTCTAACAGTTTATGTCGACCCAAGCAAATTGAAGGTGTTTTAATGCTACGGTGTTACGTTTCAACGAGCAAAAAACACTTTTTCTGCGATGGTTTCATGCTGGATGGCGTATTTCATGTACGGCAAATTGGGCTTATAAACTCCACCGTTTATGTTCATTTCATAGGGCTGTGCGTTTTTCTCTCCACAAACGATTCTCTTTTGCAAAAAAAAGGGAAAAGGAACTTGAAGATTCGCGCAAAAAACGAAAAGTGGTCACGAGGGCACTTGCGCGCACACACACACACACATAAAGATACATAGTTACACACACACACACCAAAGAATATGCACACACATACACACACACATGTACACGGGTCGGGCTCACATGACACGGGCGCTGGTTTTGTTACGGGCAGGCGACTGGCAAGGACGGAGAGATTACGGATTTTTCACTCCCAAGACGGAGTTTTCCAGGTGGATTGCAAACAGGCAATGGAAAGGGGCGTAATGGTGGATCGGAAAATCCTTTTTACGGGCACACCAACAGTTTGGATGGAAGGAGGGACAGTGTTTTTTCTCTTACCGCTGAAAATGATAGCAGCTGCTGCGCCCATTACTCCGAAGAAGGGCGAGTAGACGGGGTTTTCTTCCGGCAGGGCCATTGCTGTAGTGTGTTTTGGCTGTTTTTCTAACGTTTACTTTTCACCGAACCGTGTCGTTGTTCCTATAGAAGTGCAGCTTATACTGTTCACTTCTAACTGCTGCTACTCGGTGTTGATGACACACACACAAGGAGAGAGACACTCGGGAGAGATGACCAACGCGACACACTCGCTGAAAACGTTAAGGAAGAATGAAAAAAATTTGCTCACACCCGCGCGTATATATAAACGAATGGTGCCGAACGCGGCCGAGTCCGACCCGAAGCGACAGTTTCGAACTGACGATGTACTTTCGATAATCGATGCACGTCAGAAATGTCACATTTTCGAACGAGAATAGTCATTTCCATTTTTGATTTTACTATTTTTGGATTGGAAGTTTTGTGTTTTCCTTAAAATTTTGATACATCACATTACTATGAAACATTTTAAAAAGTTTCTTGCCAAGAGTATTGAATTTGACAACGATCCTTCAACATTCAATGGATGTCGAAAGTGGGATTTTGAATTTTCGTACAAAACGTCAACGATGTGCGAACGAGTTTCGAACTATCGTTTTCAAACCTGCACAAGGTGTGTATGGAACTTCGTTATCGAAATCGGATTACAACCCAAAATGTATGGAAAATTATAAAATTATCTATCATTCTTGAAGAAAAGTCTAATCTACAAGAACGATGAAACATTTACAACAAATTTAATATAAGGTTGCAGCGTTTTCGAATAGGCATTCACAACTCTTTCTAAACGGTGTTCTGCTCTAGGAAGTTACACGGAAAATCTTATAAGATTATAAAGTACCATTTCTTATTAGCATTATAAAACAACCTACTTAACTTTGGAAAGAAAGTCATCTGCTTCACTCTCGTGATCTGCAGTATCCGTCACGTTATCTCATTAGCGATATATCAAGTACCCTAATCCCACACTGTTGGCGGAACATTCCTGGATCTTGAAAAGTGAATATTCTTTCGATGTTCCCCAAAACCTCGTCACAATTTCATGGCCATTCGATCATCTTAGTTTCGGTGGGGAAGAGGGCTATGTAAAATACAAGGCCACATGGTGCCAACTCCTCTCAACGTTTTTTTTTCCCCGGCAGTTTTTCTATCACGCACGCAAACAGCAATTTTTTCCCACCCCAACCCCGTTACACGGGGAAAGACAATCCCCCTAAGCTAGCCGCGTGGGCCCGGACGATACGCGCATCACATGGCGATTACGTAGAAGAAATCTCCGTTTGCTAGCTTTACCATCATATGACCTGCAAATCGTTGCATGATTACACTTACAATTACGGTTCCGACGACTGCTGCTCTACTTCTTTGATGGTGTGTAGGATGATAAAAATATTCTACCAAGTTCTATGGAAGGTTTTAAACTTGACTATATGCAAAAAAATTAATTATCTTTTAAGCGTTTGACACTTTTTCTCTTATGTTTGAACGACAACCGTATGATTAAAGAATTCTTATTCAACCAACAAGGACAGATACAAGTAGAAACCCATGTGATATGCGCTAACTCTCTATTTAAATAGCCTGGATTAATATTAAGACTGTTACGTTCAACTGTAGATAGCAATCAGATAGAGGAACCGGTGTTACGTTAACAAATAGCGCAGGGAGTGGTGCAGTTCGTAAAACAAGCTTACAATTCAGGTTAAACTATGTAACAATTTCTTCCTTAGGCTTTCATTGAAACGAAGATTTACATTAAACCATGCTTAAAGTTGTAGAACATTTCACTACAGTACTGGCGCATTTGTTTTTGAATCAATATTATCACAAAACAAAAACAAAAAAAAAATGGTTAAAATGAACTCTCATTGTATAGGAGAGGGAGATGTATTAAAAGTCTACGCGGTGGTCTTATCAGCGGGCATCTCCCTCACTTGGAATCAGTTTTATCAAGCCACCAAACCACGTGCTGAAAGAAGCACAATGCGACTTATTAGCGTCTTGAGTGCTGTCGTAATACACTCCCTTCCTTCAGCGTATCGCTGGCGTCAGTTCATGATCGGTGCATGAACGGTGCGGTCATACCCTTCACGGCATCAAATTTTCTTCTTGTTAACTGTACGAATTTTGACCGGCACAGCAAATTTTTAAAAGACATCAAAACTGCTTACTTTCCGCTGAATCTCTCTACAACATGAATATGTTTTGGTGGAAGTTATAACACGTGACCTAATAAAACTTTTAAAGAACTTTTACTAAGTATCTAACACCAACTTAGGAAAAGCTCACGTGATAGCAAAACCCCTTTAAGATTTATTTTTTACTTTCAATTGTCCAGATTTGAAAATCTCTTATTGCTCTTGGTCAGATTCCTCAACTCAACAACATATTCATGTTGTAGAGAGATTCAGCGGAAAGTAAGCAGTTTTGATGTCTTTTAAAAATTTGCTGTGCCGGTCAAAATTCGTACAGTTAACAAGAAGAAAATTTGATGCCGTGAAGGGTATGACCGCACCGTTCATGCACCGATCATGAACTGACGCCAGCGATACGCTGAAGGAAGGGAGTGTATTACGACAGCACTCAAGACGCTAATAAGTCGCATTGTGCTTCTTTCAGCACGTGGTTTGGTGGCTTGATAAAACTGATTCCAAGTGAGGGAGATGCCCGCTGATAAGACCACCGCGTAGACTTTTAATACATCTCCCTCTCCTATACAATGAGAGTTCATTTTAACCTTTTTTTTTGTTTTTGTTTTGTGATAATATTGATTCAAAAACAAATGCGCCAGTACTGTAGTGAAATGTTCTACAACTTTAAGCATGGTTTAATGTAAATCTTCGTTTCAATGAAAGCCTAAGGAAGAAATTGTTACATAGTTTAACCTGAATTGTAAGCTTGTTTTACGAACTGCACCACTCCCTGCGCTATTTGTTAACGTAACACCGGTTCCTCTATCTGATTGCTATCTACAGTTGAACGTAACAGTCTTAATATTAATCCAGGCTATTTAAATAGAGAGTTAGCGCATATCACATGGGTTTCTACTTGTATCTGTCCTTGTTGGTTGAATAAGAATTCTTTAATCATACGGTTGTCGTTCAAACATAAGAGAAAAAGTGTCAAACGCTTAAAAGATAATTAATTTTTTTGCATATAGTCAAGTTTAAAACCTTCCATAGAACTTGGTAGAATATTTTTATCATCCTACACACCATCAAAGAAGTAGAGCAGCAGTCGTCGGAACCGTAATTGTAAGTGTAATCATGCAACGATTTGCAGGTCATATGATGGTAAAGCTAGCAAACGGAGATTTCTTCTACGTAATCGCCATGTGATGCGCGTATCGTCCGGGCCCACGCGGCTAGCTTAGGGGGATTGTCTTTCCCCGTGTAACGGGGTTGGGGTGGGAAAAAATTGCTGTTTGCGTGCGTGATAGAAAAACTGCCGGGGAAAAAAAAACGTTGAGAGGAGTTGGCACCATGTGGCCTTGTATTTTACATAGCCCTCTTCCCCACCGAAACTAAGATGATCGAATGGCCATGAAATTGTGACGAGGTTTTGGGGAACATCGAAAGAATATTCACTTTTCAAGATCCAGGAATGTTCCGCCAACAGTGTGGGATTAGGGTACTTGATATATCGCTAATGAGATAACGTGACGGATACTGCAGATCACGAGAGTGAAGCAGATGACTTTCTTTCCAAAGTTAAGTAGGTTGTTTTATAATGCTAATAAGAAATGGTACTTTATAATCTTATAAGATTTTCCGTGTAACTTCCTAGAGCAGAACACCGTTTAGAAAGAGTTCTGAATGCCTATTCGAAAACACTGCATTATTGTATTAAATTTGTTGTAAATGTTTCATCGCTCTTGTAAATTAGACTTTTCTTCACGAATGATAGTTAATTTTATAATTTTCCATACATTTTGGGTTGTAATCCGATTTCGATAACGAGTTCCATACACACCTTGTGCAGGTTTGAAAACGATAGTTCGAAACTCGTTCGCACATCGTTGACGTTTTGTACGAAAATTCAAAATCCCACTTTCGACATCCGTTGAATGTTGAAGGATCGTTGTCAGATTCAATACTCTTGGCAAGAAACTTTTTAAAATGTTTCATACTAATGTGATGTATCAAAATTTTAAGGAAAAACAAAACTTCCAATTCAAAAATAGTAAAATCAAAAATGGAAATGACTATTCTCGTTCGAAAATGTGACATTTCTGACGTGCATCGATTATCGAAAGTACATCGTCAGTTCGAAACTGTCGCTTCGGGTCGGACTCGGCCGCGTTCGGCACCATTCGTTTATATATACGCGCGGGTGTGAGCAAATTTTTTTCATTCTTCCTTAACGTTTTCAGCGAGTGTGTCGCGTTGGTCATCTCTCCCGAGTGTCTCTCTCCTTGTGTGTGTGTCATCAACACCGAGTAGCAGCAGTTAGAAGTGAACAGTATAAGCTGCACTTCTATAGGAACAACGACACGGTTCGGTGAAAAGTAAACGTTAGAAAAACAGCCAAAACACACTACAGCAATGGCCCTGCCGGAAGAAAACCCCGTCTACTCGCCCTTCTTCGGAGTAATGGGCGCAGCAGCTGCTATCATTTTCAGCGGTAAGAGAAAAAACACTGTCCCTCCTTCCATCCAAACTGTTGGTGTGCCCGTAAAAAGGATTTAACACACTACAGCAATGGCCCTGCCGGAAGAAAACCCCGTCTACTCGCCCTTCTTCGGAGTAATGGGCGCAGCAGCTGCTATCATTTTCAGCGGTAAGAGAAAAAACACTGTCCCTCCTTCCATCCAAACTGTTGGTGTGCCCGTAAAAAGGATTTTCCGATCCACCATTACGCCCCTTTCCATTGCCTGTTTGCAATCCACCTGGAAAACTCCGTCTTGGGAGTGAAAAATCCGTAATCTCTCCGTCCTTGCCAGTCGCCTGCCCGTAACAAAACCAGCGCCCGTGTCATGTGAGCCCGACCCGTGTACATGTGTGTGTGTATGTGTGTGCATATTCTTTGGTGTGTGTGTGTGTAACTATGTATCTTTATGTGTGTGTGTGTGTGTATGTGTGTGTGTGTGCGCAAGTGCCCTCGTGACCACTTTTCGTTTTTTGCGCGAATCTTCAAGTTCCTTTTCCCTTTTTTTTTGCAAAAGAGAATCGTTTGTGGAGAGAAAAAGGCACAGCCCAATGAAATGAACATAAACGGTGGAGTTTATAAGCCCAATTTGCCGTACATGAAATACGCCATCCAGCATGAAACCATCGCAGAAAAAGTGTTTTTTGCTCGTTGAAACGTAACACCGTAGCATTAAAACACCTTCAATTTGCTTGGGTCGACATAAACTGTTAGAAAGATTGGCGATTTTTTTTAAATTTTAGTTCCATTTCGAGGGTGCTACTTTCTGTGCGATATTTGTGCGAATAATGGTAGAAAGCGAGAGCAAGCAAGAGAAAGGAGAAGAGAGCGCGTCCTCCTATGATCCGCTGACAGTGTGTAACAAGAGTAAATGTAATTTAGCAAGTGCCTACGGAAGAAATAATGCACTGCTTTGCACTGAAACAAACGAAGGAAGAGTATTAAATAGAAAATTAGGAGCATATTATAACTTGACCAAAGGGTGTGCACCTCAAGAGGGAAAGTTGGCAATCGCTATCCGATAGTTTATTGCGAAGGTGTACGCGTACACCATTAGGGAGAGAAAGAGAGTCTTTGGCGTTTTGTGGAGTTTCCTTTTGACGCTTGGATTATTATTGATTTTGGGGCCAAGGACTACTACGATGGGCTGCTGCTGCTGCTGTGTGTTCAAGAGAATGAACAATGTAAATCCTCTCTCAACTGATAAGCGCACGCACAAACACACATACACATCAGCGTACGCGATTATCCTGCCGAACGATACAGAGCGTTCGATGAGGCGCTATATCAAACCCGCGAAATGTGCATAAAATGCGCGCGACCAAACCGCGAAAGGTCGCGTAAAATTATCGCGCGCAGGAAAAACCGATGTTACGCCGGTACCCCTACACCAAGAGACGAGCAAGGATACTTTAACGAAGCCTCTGCAGAAATGGAATGCGTAGGATAAAGGGGGAGGATTATCGATTTTTCCTCTAACGAAGATTTCTGACCACACGGAACATAATCTCTCACCCGTCATTCTCTCTGTTTCACGTGCTGGCACTTAGTTTGTTATAATATTCATTTAATGTTTCTTTTGAGGTTTTAGCAAAAACATGTCGGTGGTAGTTGAATCGAAACGAACGCGCGGCTCTGAATGTTTCCCTCGAAAAAGATATCTTGAAGCGTGAAGCATATGACGTCACTGGATCGATTTACATCATTGGCACGGCTTGGCCAGCTTCCTCTCAATGTAATGGGATTGGAAAGCTTCTGTCCTGACTGCCCCATCCAAAGATCCGTTATTTGTCGCCAACGCTGAAAAGCCTATCCCATCGCTGGGGTCTTTTAAATCCAAGTCAAAAACTTTATGTGAAAAATACTATCTAAACGTGCTGTAAGAGGTTTAAAATAGTGACGAAACTATGAACCGTTTTGGAAGCGGCTCTACTAGTACCACTTTTCATGCATTTCAAGCTATATGATTCAGAGCACAGAGACACAGTTGTCAGTTGTCATTCTGCGTGTGTGCTGTTCGCGTAGTAGTAGCTTCCATGTGGCTGGCTGTACGCAAACATGTGTACATTCGTCTCCATTAGCCTTATCGATAGAACCGTACCAGCCACCAGCTTTTACTACTTGCCTGTCTCCCGTACAGCATTTTTGATATGGTGGTACGTTCGGCAGTCATATGACCGATACGACAAAAACGCTGTCACGCTGTCTTTTGTGTAGCCAATGATCATGTGAACGCATCGATAGAGTTCCTCCTCCATTAGTATTGTGTATTAGCAAAACACGACACCACTACAAACCCGACGATTTTATTGTTTCCCAATGTTTGTGGGATTTGGTGCATTCGTTCCAAAACCACCGTCGACGTCAGGGTTATGCTCATTGGCACCTTCCAGCAATGGACAGTGCATTGATATTGCTGTTTTTATTGACTCACCTGTTGTGTGCTGGTGTTGATGCACATTCACACACATTGCTACGATCTTCACGTGATCGTAGGGTTGGAAAGTGGGGTGTCTGTATGCCCGTCATCGCACAAACACACATATACACAGGCAAACCCGATGTGAGCCCAATGCGTAATGCTGCCGCGCGGAATGTCGTCATGTGACCCCATGTTCAGATCATTTTTTTATGTTTCCTCCGCGCACCGGCTAGTCTAACTTTAAACAAAATCAAAACATGTAGCAAGTTTCTCTACTTATGACAAGAATATGCGCAAATATACAAAAAGCTGGTGTTATCACAACCGATGAATGTTTTCATGCCCAGACCCCTATCAATATTGCCGTATTAAGGGGGCCGTACGTGCAGTTCATGCGGCATCCGTGATCGTGTTGAAGTTCCTGGCTCAATTTAAAGGCCAAGAATGTGTGTATGACGACGCAGGGAAGGCATCCATCTACACACGGCTCTCCTTCGATGTGTGTGCGGATGTGGTGTAATGTAGTTGTGAAACATCATTCGTCTTCTCCGGAGGCTTCACACAGGTTCCCGAATGATTCTAGAGAGAACAATGCGAATCAAATTCATCACTTGATGTGCTTCTCCTTCTCTCGGGAACCTTCGTCGCACCGTACTACACTTCCGTTCCCGTTTTAAGATATGATCGATAACTATCTTTCAGCTTCTTCTACTACACCGTGAGCGGCAATGATTTATGTTGCAGTACAACGAATCGTTGGCATCCATCTTTGCTGTCGTGCGACTAGTGCTACAAATTGTATGAACGATGGAATAGAACGACATGAATGCAATATGTAGGTCGTTGTTTTCTATCGAGCGTTCTCTACTCGAAAAGCCATATCCGGAGTGTGTCATTATTTTGGAGGAAACGCCTATTACACTAAAGGCTATTAAATTATGGAATTTTTGTTCGATTTAATTTTATTTCCGTGAAAAAAAATGTATGCTTAAATTACAATATTTTCAATTGCTATGCTCATGCAAGGCGCCTGATTTACGTCATCGTATGGAGAATTGTAACGAAATTTCCTCCTGGTTGAATCCTCTTTTGCCCTGATTTTTAACAGCTGCTTCGCGACAACTCATACTCATTATGCTCCACTATGCTTCTCTGCATTTCAGCTCTCGGTGCTGCCTATGGTACGGCCAAGTCCGGTACCGGTATTGCCGCCATGTCGGTGATGCGTCCGGAGTTGATCATGAAGTCCATCATTCCCGTTGTCATGGCGGGTATCATTGCCATCTACGGTTTGGTCGTGGCTGTCCTGATCGCCGGTTCTCTGGATGAGCCATCGAAGTACTCGCTGTACAAGTAAGTTATTGCTTTTTTTTTGCTGTGTTTGTTCGTCGTTTCGAAAGGAGAAGCCTCCCCGGCATAAAAATATTATTTTTTCGACATCAAAAAAATTGAAGCAATAATAACATATTTTGATAAACACTCTTTTGGCATAGAATTCATCTATTTGAAAACTTTCACTCTGGTTATCCTTCGCGTTTGAACAGGAGAATAATATAAAGCAAGAGACAAACAAACAAGCAAGAGAGAGAGAGAAAGAAAGAGAGAAATCTAAGGTTGTAAATTCGGAGTTTGCGCATTGAAACAACACGATAATGTGTGGAATATGAAGCAACGAAAATTCGAATTGTTTGCTAAGGTCAGAAGCAGAAGAAGAGCATTTACAACTCCATTAACAAGGATCATTATATTAATTAGTCAGATGGTAACTGTATCTTTTTGTGAATGGTCTTCTGTAGCGCACTGTTTAAGTTTCCAACGAATTCGATCCAATATGAAACTAAAAAAAATAGTTTGCATCATAAAATATTGATTATAAATTTCGGAAGCTGTGCTATAGAGCAACGATTATTTTACCTTTTAAGATTAATTAACAAAAAGCACGATAGAGTAAAAAAAAAAGTTCAAGAACCTTAAGATAATAATAAGAATCACAGATATTACTTGTTTTAACGAGATGTAGCATTTCAGTTGTACAACCCGTCACACCACTGTGGCATGCCGTTGGGTTTCGCATGACAATTACTCGTTTAACCGTTTCTCGTTATGATTTTAGGGGTTTCATTCATCTCGGCGCTGGTTTGGCCGTCGGTTTCTCGGGATTGGCTGCCG
>KZ064063.1:0-20456 GCA_002091835.1 Anopheles maculatus | reverse complement strand
CTCTTTCCCGGGCAATCTTAGAGCTTTATCCACCCTTCGTCGTACTGTTGCTACTACTGTACGATTGTGATGGATTAATCTGGATCCGGATCTTGTTCGAGTCCGACTGTATCTGATGAGCCGACCGGGACGATCCTAACCGGCTGCTGCTTGAGTATATGCCCGACCCGGCCGATCCTTGTACGGGCCTTTGAAATGACGACGGCGATAGGGCTAACGATGCCGGCCCGGAAGAAGTCGTACCGTACTGATACTGTGGCAAACGATCGCCAACATCCGGTGGTGCTTTGGAACCGGTGGTAGCGGGTAACCGCTGGGCGGAGGACTTTTGTGTCGGTATCCCTGATCGGAACGAACCCTGTAACGAACCGGTGGGTGATGTGGGTGATTTTAAGCCCACCGGTATGCGTGAATGGGCGGCAACGGGTGGAGAAGACATAGCGACACTGGCAGCAGATGCATTAGAACCTCGGCGTCTCGTACCGGTTGGGGTGCTGGTTGTCGATGACGAACCTGCCGGCGCCGGTACGCGAGAGGACGATTCGGTAGAATATTTACGCTTTGCACTACCACCACTACTACCGATGCTGCTGACAGGAATGGCCGACGACGACGACGACGACGACGGGGAAACGGGTAACAACGGTGCCATTTCGTTCGTTGGCGTTGTTCCGTTTTGATGATGGTGATGGGACGGGCTTGTTGGTGGTTGTCTTTGGCGGGGTCGCTGTCGTTGCATACTGCCCGTGCCAGCACTTACCGGTTGCCGCTGGTATTGTGGCAGCTGTGAAGGGCGACTGGTGGTGGTTGGTGGTGGCGGACTGGTGGACGAATCGTCAGACGATTTCGTCAACAGCTTATCTTCGTCTTCCCTGTGGTGGTAGGAAGCGGTCGCTGCTCCTGCTGATACCCCATTCAGCGCATTTTCCCGCTCATCGTCCTCTTCATCATTGTTGAAGAAACGATTGTAGCGTTCCGTGGCCATACGGCCCCGTTCTCCCGACGAACTCCCCCCATCCGTGGGTAGTGGATCGTAATCAAACGGTGAGCTATCGTTGCCACTGTTTTGTCGGGATGTCGTTTTGAATGGCCGATATTCAACCCAATCGCCTCCTCCATCACTCAGCGGTGACGTTGGCCCAACGCTGGCCCCCTGTTGCTGCTGCGTTCGATACTGGATGTTGTAGTCGCTCTTATGGCCACGGGAACTCTTGTGGTTTTGCATCGAACCACCCGCACCATCGGATGATGCATCGAGTGGTTGGTGGTGCTGCTGCCGTCGTCGCGGACTATCATAATGCGATTCTTCCCTGCTTTCGATCGATTCGTAAATTTCACTCCGGGCCATCCGCTGGTTGATGGACGAAACGGTCGACTTCGTTAGCGCCACCGTTTGTCGCACGGCATAATAATCTTCTGCTGTACTCTTCAACAGACTGCTGCTACTTCCACTGATTGCTCCGCTTCCACCACTTCCGGACAGATGATGTTGCAGTTTCGCTTTGGCCAACTCCTCAAACGACGTCATGCGATGAATGTTTGATTCCGATCCGTTGCGACTTCCGTACACTGGTGGTGGTAGACCACCGCCAACGCTCAGCACCAAGCTGTTGTGACTGCTGTGATGCTCCGGTGGCACGTATTTGCGATTCTTCAAGTGACTACACTCGATGATAAACTCACTATCGAGCGTCGGAGCCGGTGACTTTCGCGACATACTGCCCCGCCGGGATGACGAGGTGGAACGTCCATTCGATGCGTAATTGTTGCTCTGCGAAGCCGCCGGTGACAATGGTGCCGACGAAAGCAGTGACCCTTGCTGCTGTTGCTGAACACTGAAATCGCCACTGGTAAAGTCGGAAAATCGTCCACTGCCGAACGCGGCCACCGCATTCCCATTACTGCCCAGTACCGATGTGCCGCCGGTATTCATCGATTGCTGGAGGTAGAGGTCTATTTCGCTGTTGCGCCGTGTTTTCGAGTCGTCATCCTCCTCCTCATCCGCATCGTTGTAACTGGCACGCGAAGAACGCTGACGCCTCTGTCCTGCCGTTCCATTAATCGCCGGTTCGCCGTGATTGTTTGCGCCGGCAGATGTTCCGGTACTCTGTTGCACCTCTTCCGGTGGAGCCGGTGGTACGTAGTCGTGCGGAGACATCGCCCGTGGAGTCATTAGTTGCAGGGCGGAAGGACTACGCTCTACCACACTCGTTGCACCGATGGCGGATCTTTTAGGGGCGAAAAAAATGTGAAACGTGTGAGTAATTTCCATATGAATGACTTGAATGTGTTTATGAAAGTGGATAGCTGGATAGAACACTGTCGATTATTGTGCCTGAAAAACGGTTCAGATAGTTGCTGTACAGAAGTTATTATACAATAGGTGCACACGAAAGAGTGATGTTAGTCTAGTTTCGTGGTTTTATACACATCTCACAAAACAATTGTATTCGCTTCTGCTTTTTAAATGCTTTCCAATACTTTGGTGCACACATTCGAGAGACGTGGCGAGAGTACGAATTTTGGTTATTGTATACATGTGTTTTCATGATTGATGAGCTACATTTCTTCCAGGATCTAGCTGTTAAAATGTAAAATAATGCATTTAGGCTACTGTTATCTCACAGGATCATCGGTGAGGGTGACTATCGGTAGCGACCTGACGATGGAACAGCCTGTCATACAGCCTGTCTAACTGGTAGAAATGCAATAGAATAGCTCCAAAAACAGATCGTTTTGTGTATCGTCTGAATTGTGCCACATGATCGTTCTTGAAAAAGTTACCAAACCCAAATTATAAAGAACGAAACATCAATTATCAAATTATAGTTTTGAAACTGATGAGTTTTCTGGGGAAACCTTGCCACGCCATCGCGAAAGTATTGATCAATTGAAAGGATTCTTATCCAGATCCGGAAAGTAATATCAAAATCTTCGTTTTTCCTATAACTTAAGACCCATAGAGGATTTGATTTTTCGGAAGATCGGTTACCCCACATTATTGCTTGTGATGGGCGTGATAAGTCATGAGCCGGACGAGCCATTTTTAAAGCCATTTAGAGAAGATAACAGCGTCACAGAGAAGCGGTAGCACGGTTGGTGCAAAATTTGCACTGCAAATAGAGTTTCGAGTGATAATCATCACATGAATGATCGTCTTCAGACTCCTTCAATTCTGAATTCTAGCCATGCGCAAAAGGTACGAAACTATAAACAACTTGCGAGGCTTATCAAGAAAAGTTTACATTATATAACATGATTATGCAATTTATAACAACAAAATAAGGTTTTTTTTTTGAAAATTAACTCAGCAAAACGGTGTTCCCAACGGATAAACTTTACAATTAACAGAGGATTACCCGCATGTTTTCATATTAAATTTGAAATACTTTGAAATTGGCTATCAAGATTGTAAGAACATGATCGAGCTCCATGGCAGTGAAGAACGACTTAAGCTATAATAAAATAAGGGAAACACTAAACAAACGATTTGATCGAACCGAAAAGTAAAAACAAACTATAAATCTATCTTATGTACATGTTCAACGTAATGCAAAACAAAAGCTCATTGCACGGCACAGATGTTGAATACGATCACCAGTAGTTAACGAACCCAGAAGTAGAGTCTATACTTATGATGCTATTATGGTACAGTGGTGCAGTTAAGCCTCTGGCGCACAACACTACCAACAACCATAACAAAACTTACGTTGCACTTCTAAGCCTGACCGGCCTCGTCGAGGCGGTGGAGGCGGTGGCGTACGTGGCACCGTGGCCGGTACCAGGCGACGCCGATGGCACTGTCGACTGTTTGCGCTTTGATCTGAAACAAAACCACGTCTTAGGAAGCAGCACGGAAGAACGGTACAAAGAATAGAGAGTTTATATTATTACACTCCTTACGCTGACGATCATCGATACCAACACGAAGAAACTACGTCCAACACATTCAACACGTAGCGCGCTCTAGGCGAACTATAGGACACTACTCTATGCACTTCTATGTATAGTAAACAACACAGGTAGCGTCCTTTGCGAGCAAGCGCGCGCACAACACACACACATACGCTCTACGATGATGTGCAAACAACAGAAACAAAAAAAAACCATGATCGTCTAAGGAATGAATAATATCTAACAATCTACGAGCGAATGTAAAATGCCAGTTTGGAATGGTCTTTTACACGGCGATGAGAAATTGATCGAGAAGAGTATCTAGTATAACCCAGGACCCCAAGAAAGGGCTGCTCTGCGCTGTAACGGGTAAACTTTCAGCAAAACAGTGATGATCGGCTTTTGCTAACACGTTCAACAATAATAACACATTCAACAAGCAACAAGGCACAGCAAAACCACACGACACGATCACAATTTACTTACACCGGGCTAGCTTCACCATCACCCTCGTCCTCACTCGGGATCACGTTCTGATCATCGACACAGAAATCGAACGCTTGGTGTGATCGTTGACTTTGACCGCCGGACAGCACGCTCAAATCGGCGGTTGATGTAACTGACGTGTCGGCCAACGATTTCCGTGAGCTTCCCAGCAGCGATCCACCATCTTCCGATTCGGGAATGTGCACTGAAATCGAACGGAGAAGGAAAGGAAACCAGTATGAAGAATTAGTTTTTATTGGTGCCCTAATCGAGCGCTCGATAACAATCGGTAGATTTATTATATTTGTGTTTCAAACAGAGTGCACATTTACACGAAGAAGCTGGTGTTTTTGCAATCCGATCTGTTTTCAGCAAAAGTTCGTTACATTTGTATGTTTTCTAAGCTTTGCGGTGCAGTGCAGTTATGCAGTGTTGCTGTACGTGGTAGCCGAATCTAAAAGTACGATATTTCGCATCGCAAACACCGGACACTTTGAAGTAGAACGTAACAGTATGACTTTGAGGGCGATTTTAGCGGTCTAAAAGTTTGATGTTTGCAAGGTAAATGGAAAATCGGACGTTTTGCGTTTATCAGTAAATTTGTCAGATTTTTTTACATTTTACACGTATATCTGGACACCAATCGTGGCCTCATTGTTACTGAACAACCCGTACGTACGAGGTTGACAAGATCTCTCCTGATTATTTCGATGGTTGTACGTTATTCATATGCGAGATAATAATGTTTGATGATACGGATTATGACTCTTTCTTGTTGATTTCACTCAAAGTGCTTTTCTTAATACATTTTACATAGTTTTGGATTGGTTTATGGTGAAATAATAAACAATAGATCTGCAAACAATGAAGAAAATACCAGGAGGACAACCACAAAAATCTTAATGTTCTAAAGCTCATTGGATGCCCTTTTATGATAGCTCATAAAATCACGCAAATTATGCATTTGCATGCCTAACAAATTGCTACAGAACCAAACGTTTAATTGATTGATTAATTTAGAATTGGAAAAGTGCAACTTTTCGCCTTGCAATCGATTTTGTTTCTGTTTAAAAGGGTAGGATGTATAAAAAACTGCGCTAAAAGCCTCTCGGATGTTCTACTTCAATGAGTCCGGAAACTAGTGGAGCTAGAAGAATGTTTTAAAAACAAACGGAAAGAAACAATCGTTATTGCTACACACCTCTCCACCGTTTTTCTATGCCACAGATGGGCAGCATTTACGAGCACAAACAAACGCAAGAAGAGAAGATCGATTATGTGACAGATTGCCTCATATGCAAACCCGGGGTAATACTGCGTGTTGGAAGGAAACGAATCGGAAACGCAAGAGTTACTACCATTGCTTGTATGCTCAACCAAACCAACCTAATATTTGTGAAAAGCTAGTATTTCGCCTTTTCTTTGGATCAGTCTGCTGCTTACCTGTATTTAATTGTTGCGTGGAACCTCCCGGTGCGGTTGCGATTCGATTAAGGTTGGCAATTTCCTGTTCAGTTATTTCACGCCTAAAAGATAATGATAACACATAATATTTTTTCACCATTTTTAACCACTGATTTACTACTTACTTTAGCTTAACCGTTTCTGTGACTTCCTTTTCCGTTTCCGTAAACTCTTGCTTCCGGCGACCGATCTGGAAAAGAATAATTACATTTTCTTTAATCTATTTTCCCGAAGTATGCAGCACAATTACCTGTGCGGCCGCGGTAGGCTCCACAAACACACCGAACTCTTTTTTCGGCAGTTCAATCTCGCCCGGCGGTGGAGGCAACTCTAAACCAGCCTTCCGCAGCTCCTCCATACATTGTTCGAGGTTTTTAATCACCGTATCGTCATCGTATCCAAAGTCTTCACAAAGCCGCGTCTACAGAGGTGGGAATGGTGGTTTAAGCAACAAAATATTACTAAGAGTTTACAATTTGTGACACTACAAGCGAAGATGGCAAGCGAAAGTTTACCTGTATGTACTGTACGATTTGATCCATGTCCCGTAGCTTAAGTATGTGATTGCGGTGCATACGTAGTATGTTGTAGGCCATTGCCGTAACAACCTTTTCCCCATCGAGTAGATAAATGTCCCAGACGCGCAAACACAAGCTGAATGGTATCTGCACATGGTATCCCGATGGATGATAAAATCCATGATGCCACCAAGCAAACACACAAACAAACAGCATTTGGGCACACCCAACACACATACACACAGTTACAAACACATGTTATTGTATAGCAAAGTGCATGTTAACAAACAGTTCGTTTGCGAAGGATGACCGGCGTCGTTAGAAGCGGGAAAACGTACATGAAAACAGAGATCGACAATTAGATACTTGAAGCATAGAGAGTGCTGTAAAGGACGATTTACCCTTCCCCACACACACACACACAAACGCACAGGGACAGTCCCACACACGTACCCTTTCGATAAACACAACAAAGAACCATTTCAACGAGTACAGGATCGAGTCGAGATTGCACTGGTCGAAGTGTTTTTTAAGCTTTGGTATGAATTTGGTTATGATTTTGTCGTGATGTGCTAGAAACCGGGTCAGTTTCGGGAAGCCTGCAAAAGAAGGATGTTGTGCAACGGGATTAGATTATTGCACTGTTTGTCACTGCCCGCCCCCGGATACAAGACTGGCAAACCATACATACCTTCAATGAAGAGACCGTGCATGGCAAACTTTGCATCCGCCAGCAGGACGCTCAATGCCCAGAACGCTTCCTCCTCCTTCATGTACATCAACAGTACACCGGCTAGGCCGGACATTCCCTGGCAGTAGCCGACCTACAACAACCACAAAAACATACCCGTTTTTTACACTGTTTTACGGGCCAATTTGCAATGTTTGCAGCATTTTTCTTTTCTGTAAAGGACTTTTTCACCATCCAAAAGCTAGTTCTACTCCGCGGATGGTGAAAAAGTCCTTTACAGAATAGAAAAATGATGCAAACATTGCAAATTGGCCTGTAAAACAGTGTAATACATCCGCCGTTCGATACGTTGGCCGCTGGACAAGATTCGATCATACCTCGGAATTGTACATACTGTACGCCACCAGCACATTGAACAGACTTCGCTGCATATCACTATAACGCTCCCGGTAGAAGATATGATCGCGAAACTGGCGATTCACGTCCTTATCGATCTGGCGTGCCTCCGTGCTCCAGTTGCGAGCCAGCTCGAGCATCTTCTTGTATTTGCCCTCTTCCGCCTTCATTACCTGCTCGAGATTGAGCAGCTTGCACCACACCTTACCGCGTATCTTCTCCGGTATTCCTTTGAACACCCGTTTGCGAACCTTCACCTGTACCGCTTTGTCGTCCCAGGAGCGTTTGGTTGGTTGGGAGGAAAGGCCGAGCAGTTTCAGCCACTTCTTCACCCGTCCCATTTCGATCTCGAGCGCTTTGGATTCGTGTGGTTCCCGTTTGCGGGGTAGCCGTTTGTCATGGATGAATCCATACCTGGGAATTAAATGCAAATAGAGTAAGTTACGGTAATTAGTCGATCATAATGAAAATAGTTTGCTATTTTGAACATTTAAAACCTTAATTAATAGCCAAAATAGTTAAATCTGATCCTGTGTCGAGCTCCAAAAAGCCAGACCTTTCTTGCTGATCGAAATCGATCAAAGTTAGAGAAGTGTTGGTTGCTAAATATCTCAGCTAAATGAGACTTATCATCCGATCGACCAAAGACAACTGTCTTATTTCTATCACTACCGTATTATCTATCTAATCCTTCTATATCATCCTTTGCTATATGTTTAGTTATCTTCGTTAACGATTCATTAAGTTCAAAAGACAGTCGCATTCAGGGTCAACACCAGTAACTGCTTTTAAAAGGAGTCATGATACACTATTATAGTGTTTTCCAGGCCAGCTTAGTTTTGAGCTCATTTGGCACTGGGTCGGCTGCGTTTGGCGAATTTAGCCTCATTTAGCCGAAATAAATATTCCAGAGTGAAAGATGAAAACATCTAATAGCGGACAGATTTCAGCCAACCAGCATTGTTGTGGATGAAAACCGTGGATTAAGTGTTGTGAATCTTGGAAATGGGGTTTGGGACATCTCTTTAAATGGTGAAGAATATCCTTTACTTGATGAAAGGACAAC
The DNA here is from genome assembly GCA_002091835.1 of Anopheles maculatus. Lineage (NCBI taxonomy): Eukaryota > Metazoa > Arthropoda > Insecta > Diptera > Culicidae > Anopheles > Anopheles maculatus. The sequence continues at coordinate 11,941 of KZ064063.1, read as the reverse complement.
CACTTAGAATGAGCGGATAACATTACCTCAAGAAAATAGTCTTTTACAAAGTGATTTCCTCCTCTACCGAAGAGGCTCCAAAACGCACCACAGCAAGGGCTAATAAAATTTTATGGGCAAACCTCTAGCTGATCGTTTAGACCTTGAAAGCGCCTTGGATAAGGCGTGACAAAGAATCGACCTCGTGACAAAGAATCGCCAGAGAGGTCGCTCAATATTTGTAGAACGCTTCTTGGAGCTAGGATTAGAGGAACCTTGAATCCATTTAGTTTTCTGTATTAGTTATAGTTTTATTACGTTAGATTTTTAAAGCTTACGCTATAGGACATAAACAGATAAATGAAAAATGTCCAAGACACACACATCCTTTCGGCTCATCCGTGAATAAAAAGTTATGAGATGCGTTCAAGACTTGGCATGGAAGACTTTTGCGGCAGATTATGAAGAAATTCTGTCATTTTTGTGACACAAACCAATCCTGGAGGCGATTTGTGTGAACGTTGCATAAAATACATGTATTTACTAGCCCTCCACCCTATATTGCTTTTAACACTGCAGACTATACCAAGGCAATCTTCTGCCCACGCTCGAAATCTCGCTCATCCCACAGATGTTTGTTTGCCTCACATGGGAGTTATGGCTGTGGGTGGATGTGAGCATGTATATTACAGCATCCATACACACAGCTCGGTATTGCATGCTTCGAAACGCCTCTATGTAGCGAATGTTGGACGAACTACAGTGAGCAGTCTTTTGAAACCTACCACAACACCAATAACCCCATCGATCCATCTTTCTGACCCACTCATTTGCCACACAATAAACAACACCAACGTTGCAATAAACAATCCCCAGTAAGCATTGATGTGAAAAGAGAGAAAAACAGTCTGCACACAGCTTACTATGATGCAGGAAACGGCACTTACCTATCCGTCTGGTGGTACACTTCAAACTGGGGATCCTCCCACGGATCGATCTCGGCACCCGGTTCCCGGCCTTTATCGTAGCGCTGGAAAATCTTTTCCCGTTCCTCCTTCGCTCGTGCTATCAGAGCTTCTTCATCCATGGTTATCAATCGTGTGAGGCTATGCTGTTTTGACGAATGCAAATTCTACCAAACAGAATGTGCGTGAAACTGATACGTAGTGTATACGATGTAACAGCAACCACGTTCTTTGCACACTGCACACGCTAAGTCGCTCCTTCGTTCACTGTCACTGTATTCGTTGTTGTTGATGGATTTGTCCACGATAAAAGCAAAAATATGCCATCGTTCGGCAGTTTTCACGAACCACACCAGTCTACGTGTGTATGTGTGTGTTTAATGCGGTGCACTACCTAAACCTGGCGATAAAATAGTTATCCACGTTAATTTCCGTCCACCAATTTATTATTATTCACAGTACGATGCTTCCTCCCGGACGTCGCTCCATGGGAGGCTAGACGCCTCCTTAGATTCGACGTATAAGGCAAGGTTTAGTCGAAGCGTTTTAATCACCCGGTTGCTGCTGTTTGCCACTGCAGAAGTTTCGATTCACACACGACGACGTACACGCATAATTGTGCCACTTAACATTTTGACCAGCGGCGGGTCCAAAGCATCGGGGAAACGCAATCGGAAGATGTGTTCATATGTATATATTCAACGTTTTATAATGGAAACTGTTCGCGATTGTTTGGTACCGGCGCAGCCGTTGTTTGAACTGTAAAACTCTATCAAACCTATCGCCACAAAACACCTTCCTCTCTCGTGCTGTTTATTTTAATGCACGGTGGAATGCTTTTTTGTAGGAAGATGATTATATTTTCACTAGTTCACCACCCCCTTTCATTCATCGCAGACGCAGGCGAAAGGCACACTCGCGAAAGGTCGCGCACGTTGATTAATGTGGCAGCAAGTGGAGGAAAAGAGTGCACCGATTAATATCACTCGGCCGACCGCGGCCTACTACTAGAAATGTTAATGAATACAATGCTGTGCTACTTCTTTGTGGCAAGAACAACAGGACGTACTGCCTCTGGTAGTATGCAGTGGCAGTAGGCGTCGTCACAGGCGGAAGGAAGTAATATCAGGCATCAAACACATTCCGCGCCCACCATAGTTTTTACTGTGCCAAACTTGGTTTTAGTACATTCATGGTACTGAAAAGCTGGCAACACGCAGTCCATTTGCTAAATATATACACCTTGACCGTATGCAAAACCAAACCCGCGCTCAAACGTCAAACGGTGATGCTTTCTCAAAATTGTCAAAATGGTTCACCTAGCCCGACCTGCTCCGTAACATTGTTTGAGTGTGTAGCATTAAAAACAAAGAAAACTGCGTAAAAGAGTTACGAAGTGTGAAAAAATCCGTTTTACTGTGTTTTCTACGTGCCAGTCCTGAACAAAATAGTGTTTGCCCGTTCAATACAATCCATTCTTTTGCATTAACGTACAGCAGCTCGAAACATACGATGCTCGATCTCGAAGTTACTCCAGAGCGTTCGCTCGGTTCGACCACCGAGAATTGGGAATTTGTTCTCGGTAAGCTCGCCACCCTACCCCCTAGCAAAAGCAACAGAACCTAACTCCGAACAAGCATCTCGTCTTGGTGGTGAATGATGAAACACAAAAAGCGTGTGTGTGTAATTACTGCGATTGCAAATGGTGTGTTTAGTCAGCCGTTTGTGATTATGATTAATTCAATTTTTCCCCGTCGTCACAAATGGGGAAAAGAAATGGCTACGAAAAAGAAGAAGGGGTCACACAAAAAAACGGAATAACTTACGCAGCTTTTGTTGACACCAAAAGCGTAATTCATTTTGCAATCCACACACTCTCTCTCTCTCTTTCTTTCGGTCTCCTCCGCCCAGGGAGTGTGACCTTGGAAAGGGAAGGCAGTTCAGCAAATTGAACCTGCGTTGGCCCAAAATGGGCCCTTTCGATCATTCGCGAATGCAAAAGGCGCATTTGCTTCGCAGTTTGCATTTTCCATCCGCATGTATGCGCTTCAGCAGCCAGCCAATCCGTGAAGCAGTGGACTCCTTTTGTTGTGTGTTGTTTCTTCTTTTTACTTTTGGGTTGGGACAATCGCTGTGTATGCGCTTGGTGTGTTGGTGTGTGTACGCGAAAAAAGCTCCCTGCTGCCTACACTGTGTAAAAGCGCGTCATACGCATCCATCAGATGGCAACAGTAGTGAGTGTAGTGGTGGGAACGTGTTTGCTGAATGTGTTGCTATGCTACCAACACTATGACATGCAATCAGCTGACAGTCTGTTTGAGATTGCGTGATGAATACAAGAAGCAAAATAAACAACACAGCTGCGCGATATCGCGTTCCCCGTTTTGCGTGTGTGCATTTTTTGTTCCTCTCGTTTTTTTTGTTTGTTTCTATAAGATAATGAGGAAACGGAAGTACTTGATTATCGGTCTCGGTGTTACAAAAAAAAAGGCGATCTTAGCTAGCGTTTAAATATTCGATTTTATACGGTTAAATGATTTCTAATCCGTTGCTGTTTGCCATTTCAGGAATGCATTTTTCTCAAGCAGTTGCCATCATACAGTCGCAAGTAGGAATTATAAAGGGCGTACAGGTGCTTTATTCCGATACGGTAAGTGCATTCTGGGCAATGTGCAGCGTTCGCGAGCTTAAAACGATCAACGTGTTTTCTTTCTTCTTGCAGAATCCGCTCAACGTAGACATAATCATAAATATGCCCCAGGATGGTATCCGCCTGATATTTGACCCGGTGCAGCAGCGGCTGAAGACGATTGAGGTGTTTAACATGAAGCTGGTCAAGCTAAAGTACTGCTCAATGCCGTTCAACTCGCCCGAGGTTGTGCCATCGATCGAAGAGATCGAACATTCATTCGGTGCCACGCACCCGGGCGTGTACGATGCCGCCAAGCAGCTGTTTGCGTTGCACTTTCGCGGGCTAAGCTTTTACTTCCCGGTCGACAGTAAGCTGCAGCCCGGCTACGCACACGGGCTCGGTTCGCTCCACTTTCCCAGCGGTGCCTCACCGGTCGTTTCGAAAATGGCCATCTATTCGGGCGTGAACGTGATTGATAGCCGTCCACCGCCACTCCCGCTCTCCTGTTACCATCAGCAGCTCTACCTGGAAGCGGCCACAGTGCTACGCAGCAGTGCGCACGGTACGCGCGGGTTGCGGTTGCAGCTGTACACGGAAGGATCGATCCGCACGCTGGAACCTAGGAAGCAGTGCCTAACGCGCGAAATTCTGTTCGGCGACAGCTGCCAGGATGTGGCGAGCAATCTTGGTGCACCGTCGCGCGTGTTTTTCAAAAGTGAAGATAAAATGAAAATCCATTCCCCGAGCGCCCACCGACGTGTTCAATCGAAGCGGAGTGACTTCTTCTTCAACTACTTCACGCTCGGCATCGACGTGCTGTTCGATGCGCGCACGCACAAAACGAAGAAGATCATCATGCATACGAACTTCCCGGGCCATTACAATTTCAACATGTACCATCGGTGCGAGTTTCAGCTGGAGCTGGCAGCGGACAAGTAAGTGGATAATTGAACAGTCGTACGGGTGTGCAGGATATTTGGGCAGTCTTGGACGGGATATTAATGTTTTTTTGATTACACAAAACATTTCAACTACTGTTAACGATCGAAGTCAAAGAATAGTTGGAATTACATGTTTTAAAATTATTTTCCATATGATTTTCAGTACACTCTATCAATTATTCTTGCTGAAATATCAGCCCGACTTGATGAAGCTTTTTGGCAAGAGTTGTTGGCATTATTGTGTTTCAACATGACCTTCAAACATGAATAATTTTTCGTAACTCATAGCAAAAGTAGAAAAAATTGTTTGTAAATTAGGTTTGATTTATGTGAATTCAAACATATAACATCTTTATGCAATATTAAACTATTACAGTACATTATACTACTACAGATAACACGATGCATTAAAGTCCGTTCCAATTCTACGTCCAAGAAGTATTTTACAAAAAATATTGAATTATGGCCATGGCTGTTACCGAATCGGTTCGCTTGAACAGTTTCTAGTGCAATTAACGGTCGTACAACAATTATTATTGGCCAACATGTGAGAATTTATTGCAAAATTCGAAGAGGCTAATGCTAGTGTTCAGATTGTGGCACACTATTTTAAACTTTTTCTCTCAAAGATCGAGAAAAAATCATTATTTGCAGTTCCATCATTGTTTAGGACAAAATGGCTACAAAATAACCTTATAAAGCTGTTATATTTTGACTGTACAGCAAACACGTGATACGACAGGCAATTGAAATCTTGGTGGATCGCTAGGACACATGACAATCGCATGAAATATGTTTAAAATCGGTCTATTTGTTTAATGCGTACGTTCGAACTAACGTAGCCTTGTACTGCTTTAAGCTGATGCGTGCCATTTCTGGTTTTTTTAAATAATTTTTCAAGCATTTCTGGGGTTGTTTTGTAACCTCTGGAGGTAAATATCATGAAGATAACACACTGATTCTGCTTTTAAAAAGAAAAACTAACAAGTTCTTGTTATTCTAAAGTTATTTAACGCATTTGTATAACAATAGCTGAAAATGGCGCAAATTATGCATCCTAACGCTTTAACTTAATCAAAATCGCCCTCAAAGCCATACGGAATTTGAATTTCGGAAGGTGTCCAGTGTGTTAGGTTTGTGACACTGTTAATCGAAAAAACCTATGGCTACTGTGTTAGCGTTAAACGTGGGCATTTGTTCGCTCGATTTACGCTTCATCTAAACCAGCCTTAAAGGAACATTGTACTGATGATTTTGATTCTCAATTTCTTTTCCAGGGTCACCGAAGACGCCCCACTGGATGCACCGGTTACGATAACGGCCTACTCCAAGTGGGACACAATAGCATCCCGCCTAGCACCGGCCGAGCGCCCGGTCGTGCTGCACCGAGTCGGTTCGACCAACACGGCGAACGTATTCGGTTCGACGTTCAGCTACGGGTACCAGGACATCATTTTCGAGGTAATGCCGAACAATTACATCGCCTCGGTTACGCTCTACCAGCCGGCCACCCCTTACCATGTGGCCGATTGGAATACCAGCACCGCCACCATCGTCACCGGGCACAGTAGCAGCGTCGGTAGCAGCATAGCAGCAGCCAGCAGCAGCAGCAGCAGCAGCAGTAGTGGCCGGAACGTACTGCTCCAGGATGCCAAGCCAAATCAGGCCAACATTCGCATCACCGCATGACCGACGCCGACCAGTCGAAGCGGTGAAAGAACCGGTGACAACCACCGTGGCAACTCTGTGCTGTAAAGGTTGGGGAATGTAAGCGTTTTGTATCGGCAAATCCCCAGCAAGCTAGTTGCAGCACCGGTGGCGTCTGTAAGTTTTGTTCACCGCGCTCTCTTTACACATACACACACACGTACACACCGGCTTTAGCATGTTAATCATCATCACCAATGCGCCATTCACCACGTCATGCAAAGCATCATCCTCTCATCCTCCCCGACAGTATCACTTTGTAAAAAGGAACAAAACAAAACAAAAAACACACAAAAAAAACAAGGAAACTTAAAAAGGCGAATTCAATCGAAAAAAAGCACCAATTATATGGGCATAATATTAAATAGCATGTATTTCAATGAAACCCTTTTTTTTTGTTGATCGCGATGGATGGAATCGGAAAATTCTCTCGTGCTGCCCGCTCCTCCTCCTCCTCTTCCTTTTTGGGGTTGTTGTTTGTTTTTCGTTAACCTCCGGAACGGAACTTCTATTTTTTTGTGTTAAAACCCTATCTTTTTTTTTATCTAAATACAGTTAAAAACCTATCTTTTTTTTATCTAAATACATATACATACACGTGTAATGGGTTAGGATACAAGAAATGTGTAATAAGCAGTTTCAAACGGTTCTTCCCGTTGTTTGTATTCTTTTGGAAGGGTCTCTAGGTCGTGAAGCGCCTACAGGTAGGAAAGCGTACGGAGCGCGGATCTAGTTGATTACTAATTCCAATTTATCGAATAGCTTTAAGAGCGTTGATGCATAACACACAACACAAACAAACAAAAAAAGTTAAAAATTGGAGAAAAAAAACATAAGCTAAGGGTGATAAAAAAAAAGCAGCATACAGAAAAAGGGAACTCAACACAAACAAGCAAACATCAACACTAAATGCTACCAAAAATGTACGTAAACAGTGTAAAAATGTTTCCAGTGCAGTGTGGCAAGAACGGACGTGCCACTATAGAGGGACCGTTGGCCGCCTTTAGCTGGCCTGTGAATAGCTTCGCAATGCAGAGCGGTGGCGGTCAATCGATATACGGTCCCGGGTCGTGTGCGGTTCTGTTCTGCTACGGTGCGAGGGAATCATTCATTAGAAACGAAGCAGAAGAAGAAGAAAACACCGAACCGCCGGAAAGCGATAATTGTGATTTAAAATATCTTTTTATGTACGCGTGTAAAAAGATACCATAAAAATATTAAAAAATGAAGAAAGAAAATAAAAAATAGATTTATTATAATTAAGGACTCTTAACATGCGGTTGTTTGAATTTATTGTGATACATAACGCAGCGTTCAGAGCACCAGTCCTCTACACCACAAATGGTACTAACTTTATTATTATGTACAGAAACGTTTCCTATTTCGGCAAACCCTACTACTTGTCCGCTACCTCAAACGACCGACTGACCTCGATCTGTTTCCGCATCAAATCGTCCTCGTTCACACGTATTGTCATGGGAGGAATTAATGCGGCGGCTACGACTCGATTTTCTGCGTTCAGGAAATTGAATGTCGAACACGCCTGTTCCGTACCGAGCACTTCCACGTTAATCTTGTACCGCTTCATAAAATCGATAATCTTTTTCGAGAAACCGGGCGTTATCGTGTGATCCCCAATTCCCACCACGAGCACATCAATCTTTGGCTCAATCGCACAGAACAAGCTTAGCGATTCATCGTTAATGTCCTCGTAGCTTTCAACGTTCCACGATAGGACGGTGCGGGAAAAGATGGCCATCGGCCCAATCACCACCATATCGTTGTTAAGCCGGAACCCGTACTGGCTGTAGGAGTTTATCATAAGGCCAGCGTCCGCTTCCTTGTTCAGGATTGTTACCGACGTTTTGCCATCGCTTTCGTACGTTGACCGGCGTGCCAGAGATGTGCTGTGTAGTAAAAACGGAAACGAAACATTACATAAAATGGATTGCAACTACCGGGTCGGGCCTCCCTGGCCCACAGCACCACTTACCAGATAGTTCTTCGCAACGATTGATGAGCAATTCTGCTCAGTCCCTGCAGGACGTTCATGATTTGTTCGCAAAAGTATTGCAAGCACCCTCAATTCCACACCGACGCACCAAACGCACGAATTGCGTTTCGTTAACCTCCGGAACGGAACCTCTATTTTTTGTGTTAAAAACCTATCTTTTTTTTATCTAAATACATATACATACACGTGTAATGGGTTAGGATACACGAAATGTGTAATAAGCAGTTTCAAACGGTTCTTCCCGTTGTTTGTATTCTTTTGGAAGGGTCTCTAGGTCGTGAAGCGCCTACAGGTAGGAAAGCGTACGGAGCGCGGATCTAGTTGATTACTAATTCCAATTTATCGAATAGCTTTAAGAGCGTTGATGCATAACACACAACACAAACAAACAAAAAAAGTTAAAAATTGGAGAAAAAAAACATAAGCTAAGGGTGATAAAAAAAAAGCAGCATACAGAAAAAGGGAACTCAACACAAACAAGCAAACATCAACACTAAATGCTACCAAAAATGTACGTAAACAGTGTAAAAATGTTTCCAGTGCAGTGTGGCAAGAACGGACGTGCCACTATAGAGGGACCGTTGGCCGCCTTTAGCTGGCCTGTGAATAGCTTCGCAATGCAGAGCGGTGGTGGTCAATCGATATACGGTCCCGGGTCGTGTGCGGTTCTGTTCTGCTACGGTGCGAGGGAATCATTCATTAGAAACGAAGCAGAAGAAGAAGAAAACACCGAACCGCCGGAAAGCGATAATTGTGATTTAAAATATCTTTTTATGTACGCGTGTAAAAAGATACCATAAAAATATTAAAAAATGAAGAAAGAAAATAAAAAATAGATTTATTATAATTAAGGACTCTTAACATGCGGTTGTTTGAATTTATTGTGATACATAACGCAGCGTTCAGAGCACCAGTCCTCTACACCACAAATGGTACTAACTTTATTATTATGTACAGAAACGTTTCCTATTTCGGCAAACCCTACTACTTGTCCGCTACCTCAAACGACCGACTGACCTCGATCTGTTTCCGCATCAAATCGTCCTCGTTCACACGTATTGTCATGGGAGGAATTAATGCGGCGGCTACGACTCGATTTTCTGCGTTCAGGAAATTGAATGTCGAACACGCCTGTTCCGTACCGAGCACTTCCACGTTAATCTTGTACCGCTTCATAAAATCGATAATCTTTTTCGAGAAACCGGGCGTTATCGTGTGATCCCCAATTCCCACCACGAGCACATCAATCTTTGGCTCAATCGCACAGAACAAGCTTAGCGATTCATCGTTAATGTCCTCGTAGCTTTCAACGTTCCACGATAGGACGGTGCGGGAAAAGATGGCCATCGGCCCAATCACCACCATATCGTTGTTAAGCCGGAACCCGTACTGGCTGTAGGAGTTTATCATAAGGCCAGCGTCCGCTTCCTTGTTCAGGATTGTTACCGACGTTTTGCCATCGCTTTCGTACGTTGACCGGCGTGCCAGAGATGTGCTGTGTAGTAAAAACGGAAACGAAACATTACATAAAATGGATTGCAACTACCGGGTCGGGCCTCCCTGGCCCACAGCACCACTTACCAGATAGTTCTTCGCAACGATTGATGAGCAATTCTGCTCAGTCCCTGCAGGACGTTCATGATTTGTTCGCAAAAGTATTGCAAGCACCCTCAATTCCACACCGACGCACCAAACGCACGAATTGCGTTTATTTGGGAAATGTTTACAAAAGTTGGGCGATTGATCTGTCAAACGAACAGCTGATGGCCAATCTGTCGCACCTGTCATGGTTTTGTTATTTTGATCTTTCTTTTGCGTGAATTCACACATTTTTACACTAATTATTAATAGTTTAAATTGCGTACATGGCGTTAGTTAGTTCGTTAAACATCGCTTAGTTTCACGCGAAGAATGTATAGAAAAATCTCCTGCAATAGTTTGGCGTTTCACTTGAATTTGACAGCTTGTGCTGACATTTCTACTTTCCTTTCATCTTCAGCGTACGTACGCGCATGTATGCGTGCCCAACGAGTGTACGTGAAAGCATAGCTGGGCATGCCAGCCTGCCGAGCATAGGGGTAATTTTTATCGGTTTACTTCACATCTTTCCTGACCGAAATACCGCTTCTCGACTGTTAGCTAGTTATGTGAGCTAGCTGGAGCACTGTGCGTGTAAAGCATTCCATGTAGTGTTAGTGAAACTCTCTAAATAGGCATCGTAGTGCGTTGGTTGGCTGCGTCGTCCAACCAAAATGACAAATCGATTCCCCAAGTGCGTGTGCTGGAAAAGCTAAAAACTAACCGAATGCACTACTAAACCACCGAGCTGCAGTTCTGAGTGAAGCAATTGAGTCGGTGATTTTGGTTAGTGTTGGCTGCGGCTGCTTACTGTTGTTTATTTGCCGTGCGAAACAGGTGCACTCAACTGGTAAGCGTTCAAATAAGGGCCGACCAAAGCGCGATAAACATTGATTTTATTGCACAATCTTCGAATCGGAAACGAGTGAAAGGACGTACGCGTGAACGCTCTATGCCAACATGGTCCTGCTTTCATTCACAAAAAACCGAACCGATTGATGGGTTTGCTGTGATGTGATGGTTGGCGGCGGTGCTCCAGAAAACCTCGAACGAACGGTGTTTTCCGCCGCTGCCGATACCCCTGTTTTTTCTCAGCCCGGAACTTGCGCTGGTAGATGAAGTTAATGAACGTGGTGGCATGCTTCCGGGCTCCCGGGCAGTGGCAAAGTGGGTCAGATGAGTTGTAAAAGTAGGGCTAGGAGGAGAAGGAGCGGCTAACGAAGATGAAGAACGTAAGCGCAGTGGAAAACTAATGGGAAAGACGATGCAAACGACGTGATTCGTCTTCTCTGGTGTTGCTGATAATCGAATGTAAAAATAAAACGTTGACAGGTGCATAAGCAGCAGCAGCAAACAACATAAGTGGTAACGGCGGTCAAGTGGCGCATATGACATTAGGAAGGCAAGACAGCAAAAAAAAAACCCCGCATGATAAGACTCTCTTGTCCAGTTGCATGTCATTTGGTGATGGTGAGAGTGAATTGTGTTTGATGCCTGATATTACTTCCTTCCGCCTGCGACGACGCCTACTGCCACTGCATACTACCAGAGGCAGTACGTCCTGTTGTTCTTGCCACAAAGAAGTAGCACAGCATTGTATTCATTAACATTTCTAGTAGTAGGCCGCGGTCGGCCGAGTGATATTAATCGGTGCACTCTTTTCCTCCACTTGCTGCCACATTATTCAACGTGCGCGACCTTTCGCGAGTGTGCCTTTCGCCTGCGTCTGCGATGAATGAAAGGGGGTGGTGAACTAGTGAAAATATAATCATCTTCCTACAAAACAGCATTCCACCGTGCATTACAATAAACAGCACGAGAGAGAAAGGTGTTTTGTGGCGATAGGTTTGATAGAGTTTTACAGTTCAAACAACGGCTGCGCCGGTACCAAACAATCGCGAACAGTTTCCATTATAAAACTTTGAATATATACATATGAACACATCTTCCGATTGCGTTTCCCCGATGCTTTGGGCCCACCGCTGGTCAAAATGTTAAGTGGCACAATTATGCGTGTACGTCGTCGTGTGTGAATCGAAACTTCTGCAGTGGCAAACAGCAGCAGCAGCAACCGGGTGATTAAAACGCTTCGACTAAACCTTGCCTTATACGTCGAATCTAAGGA
>KZ064061.1:15698-26761 GCA_002091835.1 Anopheles maculatus | reverse complement strand
GCACCAGCCAAGGAAGCGGAGTGTCGCGATATGATTAAGAAAATTTGCGACTCGTTCGCGGTCAGTCCAATTGCGCGGGAAGTACTCGAGACGGCATCTGTTACTGGTAAGGGCATGGATGAGCCCTACCTGCTACAACCGATGGAAGGCGTTGGTAGTACAGGATATCGTTCCAGCTGGTGGACACAATTTTACTGCATTCTGTGGCGTTCATGGTTGAGTGTATTGAAGGATCCGATGTTGGTGAAAGTACGCCTACTGCAAACGGCGGTAAGTAAACAGCTTGTTTGGATATAGTACAAAGTAGACATTTTGAGTTTACATTTTTCAACTTCTCTACAGATGGTTGCGACCCTGATCGGTTCGATCTACTTCGGCCAAGTGCTCGACCAGGACGGCGTGATGAATATCAACGGTTCCCTATTCCTGTTCCTCACCAACATGACCTTCCAGAATGTGTTCGCGGTGATCAACGTGTTCTCGGCCGAGTTGCCTGTGTTTTTGCGTGAAAAACGTTCTCGACTTTACCGTGTCGACACCTACTTTCTCGGTAAAACGATCGCTGAGCTGCCACTCTTTATTGCCGTACCATTCGTCTTCACCTCGATCACGTACCCGATGATTGGATTGCGTGCCGGTGCGTCCCACTACTTCATCACACTGTTTGTGGTGACACTCGTCGCGAATGTGTCCACCTCGTTCGGGTACCTGATATCCTGTGCCAGTTCCTCCATCTCGATGGCCCTGTCGGTGGGACCACCAGTTGTCATCCCGTTCCTGATCTTCGGTGGATTCTTCCTCAACTCTGCCTCGGTGCCTGCATACTTCAAGTATCTCTCCTACCTGTCCTGGTTCCGGTACGCCAACGAAGCACTGCTGATCAACCAGTGGAGCACGGTGGTCGATGGTGAAATTGCGTGCACACGCACAAACGTCACCTGTCCGCGGTCGGGCGAGATTATACTCGAAACGTTTAACTTCCGCGTGGAAGACTTTGCACTGGACATTGCCTGCCTGTTTGCGCTGATTGTACTGTTCAGGCTCGGCGCGCTATTCTGTCTATGGTTGCGTTCGCGCAGCAAAGAATAAGCAGGAAAAGGAATGATCCCGCTGTCCTGTGACATTTTGTTTGTTTTTTTTTCTCTATCTCTCTCTCTCTCTGTCTAGTTGTTCTATCAGGCAGCTTGTTTTGTATTTTAGTAATGTTTCCTAACTTTTGTTACTTTTGTCAACGTTTACATATGTTTTTGTTTTTCTACGGTTAAGCAGTTTAACGTAAGTGCATAGGGCGCCTGCCCTCTACAAGCATTTGGCGTTAACGACAGAGAGATATAAACATACACATTGATATACATACATAGCGAATTCGCAAATTGCCTAGTTACCGAACCGAAGATTACGTAGTTTGTGTCAAGTATTTTCTTTTCCCTATTCCCATTAAGTTGTTTGCCGCATGTCGGAAGATTCTTCTACATATGAATCTGTATCCGCCTTTTTCACACTATGATTGTACCACTTTACATGATGCTCGATGATTGGATGTCTGTGTTGCTTCGCTCTGCCTGCTACCAGTTATGGTGTCGTGTTTTTTAAATGTAGAAATATTATCGCAAGTGACGAACAACCGATAAGAATAGTAATATTAATAATAATCGATAATATTAATATAAAAACCGATCAAAACAATGGTTTGAGTTTCACGATTTTTTATCAAAATTTCAATGAATCTTCTACTCAGTGTTTGTTTTAAGCATTTTATATTTTAAAGGCTTAATATTGAACATTCAAGGATCCACGCTAGTGGAATCTGGACCTGAAAGATGGAAACAGTCTTTTTCAGTAACATCTAATTCCGAAAATCGATTCCAATACGCTACACGAAAGAAAACTACTGTCAACCTTCTCATAACGAGTACCCGATATGACAAGTTTTTCGTATAAAAGTCGAAATATTATGAAAATACTCCATTCAACGAGCAATTCTTGCAAAACAAGCAGTTTGGTACTTGGTACTATTTTTTAGCTCAATGCCGAAACCGAAACAAATGAATAATCGATAGAATTTGGGAAAAAGTGATACATGTAAGCATTGTATACTGTACACAAGACGATATTTTAATCAATCCTTCCACAGAATGACGACTAGCATACTGGAACGGTTTAAATCCATTCTGAGTTGGTCGACTGTACATCTTCATTTGTAGCTTTAATCTTCCAACTGTTTGTTCTGTTTCGCTAATCGCTGCAACGCTTTGACGGCGGCCTGGTGTATTTTGGAATCCAGCATATCTAAATGAAAAATACACGCACATTAAAAACAACAACAAATAAACGTTTGCCATAACTTACAGATTTTGTGATCACCCTTCACCGGGAAACGTATCGGTAGTTCCTGCGGTTCTTCGCACACAAACACGAACGGACTGTCGGATTCCCCGTTCGGGTGCTGCTTCCGGTACTCCTCCTGGGGTAAGCAATCTTTTACCGCAACGCAACCAAGCAAACACCCCGACGGGTACTGGGTTGGAAACTGGATCGAGTCGTCCTCGTACAGCTTGCGGTAAAAATGTTCCAACTCTCGCACCGTATCCGGACAGGCGGGTTTCGCTGTAGCTGCAATCCACAGCCGACCGCGGTGCGACGAGTACCAGGTACGGCCCTCGTGACGCTTAATTCCAGCTACCAGTAGCGATGCCCAGGGTTGGTGCATCGACAGGCAATGACGCATATCGGACATTTCGAGAAACTCTTTGTCCTGCACGCGACTGTACACACCGTCATAGCCGGTAGCAGAGCGCATTGCACTCGGAACCGTAGTTCCGGTAGTACTGTCGATAAACTTATATAAGAAAGTAATAACAGTAAAGTTACATATTGTCACAGGTATCGCAGGAAGTACCTACCGTTGGCGCAGGCCCACACAGTGTCGGATGTACATCCTCGTTATCGTGCATCATCCAACCAGGATCATTATTCTCTTTACCCCGTTCTGTTTGGGGTGCATCCACCAGAGACGCCTGGCGAAAAATTTCCTCCACATCTTCCGTTGATAGCAGAGCCTCATCCAACACCTGTCGACCGGCAAAATCTAGCGTCACCTTACGGGCCAGCCTGCTAGCATGACGCTTTTCCCGCAATTCTTCCTCTAGCTGGGCAAGCTTTTTTCGCTCTGCATCGGACAACCATATCGAGTGTGTTTTAAAATAGTCCGCCTCGTCATCGATCACCGTCGTACGTTTTTCGCTGTTTCGGTCATACTCCAGTAAACGATTCCGCATCGCCAAAGCTTCCTCCCATCCAGCCGGACGGTTCTGTTCCATCAGACTGCGGCGCAAGTTGTCACCCTTTCGGGATGAGCTTTCGATCGTTCGCTGCTCTGTCTCGGTGCATACGAGACTTCCGCAGAAGAGACACGGTCCACTTCCCTCCTGTTCGCACACGATCCGGCCACAATGTATACAGTTGTTTATTAACCGATGTTTTGACGCCTGACAATCGCAGTGATGACGCCCTTTCAGCAACACAACATCCGCCAACTCCCCATCCTGGCCGTACAAGTTAACATACTTGGTTTTCCTCTTTCCGGAACCGGATTCTTGGGCGGACGGTTTTGCTGTCAACGACGGTCCGGTAGCTGCGGAAGAAGTGGTTGTTTTGGATGATTTTGTTTGCTGTTGTTGCTTGCTGGAAGGTTGTTTGCCCTTGCTGGATGCTGGTGCTTGCGCTACTGCCTTTGTTTTTCCCGTTTCGGGACCTGTAGCATGACCTAGCTTAATTTTCAGCTCGCGCATAAAGGCCATATGCTGTGGATTATTGTAATCGAGCAGAGTACGGAAGTAGCCATCGATCTCTTCAGGACTTTGGATGGTATAGATATAGCTAAAATGAAGAAGGAAGGTAAAAGGAGCTCTTTGGTCGCTCTTAGCTGAAGAATAACTATGTTTTACTTACGCAATTAATTCTTTCGGTATATCGAACTGTAAGCATTTGGACAGTTCTTCTTTAATCCACTGGTTCATGTCGTCTACCGTCTGCCGGCCTTTTCCCTTTTTATCACTCACTATTTTCGCAACGTATCGCAATCAACACAGCTGATTTGACTGGCAGCGAATTCACTTGACAACCGGCAGTTGTACTCATGGACGGAGTAGAGTTTATACAGGAAAGTTATGGTGTGGCGAGTTACCACAACACGGCTACAATGCACATCGCCACGTACTTGTACTATTGAAGAAAAACAGTCATCATACGCCAGAGAAAAGAGGGGACATAGCCTGCGAAGTGTAATAAATTTGTCTCCGGTGGAAGAGGAAATCAAATGTTCAACTCGTCGGAAATGTCGAATCAATCGAACATTATCATTACTACAGTCCCCGACACGATGTGCATATATTTACGGGTCTGAAGATGTTTGATATTTTGATTTCTATGACTTCTTCATCCTTTCAACGTTTCCATGGCAACAATCAAATGCTCCGGAACCGCAACGACAAGGGCAACAATGTGACTATAATTTTCCACGATGAATATGGGCTTTTGGTGCCCAGTTTTAAATGTAGCCAGTGGTGAACGAAAACTTGAGACGTGAGTTTAAAAGCCAGGCGGTATATGCCTGGCGTATCATAAAGGGAGTTAAACGTGCTGGTGGTTATCTGTACGCGTCACACAAGATCGCACAGCTATCGACGGCATCAGTTATCAATTTGTTCTCCGACGGGGTAGGAGCTGTTGTTGTTGTTTGCAGTTACTGCCTTAAGCAATGAATTTCATCACCGAATATACCGACGAAGAACGGGTTAAAATTGATCAAGATTTCTTACGCCTTAACGGTCAGAATAAAATCCGAAAGCAGAGGGGCCGCTTCGGTGGAGTGATAATATTAAGATACATACATATAACTTACCTAGTTGTACATTTACAGGTAAATGTTACCTGGATCATGCTGGAACGGCACTCTACGGTGAGTCTCAGCTCCGTGCCATTCAGGAGCTGCTTGCCGGAGGTCTGTACTGTAATCCGCATACCAGCCGCACAATGGAAGACTTGATGGATCTCGTACGGTATCGCGTGCTGCGCTGGTTTAATACTCGTCCGGCTGAATATGATCTGGTATTTACATCTGGTACGACCGCCAGCCTTAAGCTGCTCGGTGAATCGTTCTGTTTCGGGGAACCAGAAAAGCCTGGTTCGTTCGTGTATCTGCGCGACAGTCATACGTCGGTGTTGGGGATGCGCGAAATCGTACGAACGGAGCGCATTCATCCGATCGAGCGAACGGAACTGTTACAGGTGCTAAACGAACCGGAAGGCGTCCATCAGCGAAATCGGCCGTCCTTGCTCGTATTTCCGGCGCAGTGTAATTTTAACGGTGTAAAGTATCCATTGGAACTGATCGAGCTAGTGGAACGGAATGGGCTACGTTGGTACGGAGAGGACACTTTTCACGTATGCTTGGATGCGGCCAGTTACGTATCCACCAGCGCTCTAGATCTTACCCGATATCGGCCAAGCTTTGTTTGTGTTTCTTTCTACAAAATATTTGGGTAGGTTTTACCGGAAAGACCCCTAATTCAGTTTTTTTTTTCTAGATTTAAAATATGTTTGCTTCTTTTCTCTTTCTTTCCACACTTTAGCTATCCCACCGGGCTCGGTGCGTTGCTGGTGCGCAAGGATACCGGACGATTGTTATTGTCCGGCAAGCGATACTACGGTGGTGGTACAGTGAAGATAGCGATGAGCGGTCCTTCTGCGTTCCACGAGAAGCGAGACTCGTTGGCAGACCGGTTCGAGGACGGTACGATCAACTTCCTCTCGATTGCTTCATTACTGCCCTGTATGGACACACTCGAGCGGCTCATCCCAGGCGCAACAATGGAGCGCATTCAGCGCCACACGTTTCAGCTTGCACGCTACTGTTACCAGGAACTGCAAGCACTCCAGCACGCCAACGGTGGCCGGGTTGTGGAGCTGTATCACGATACCGCTTTCGGAGATCCACTTTCCCAGGGTGCTATTGTAAACTTTAACGTGCTGAACGACGACGGTGGTTACGTTGGGTTCGCGGAGGTTGCATGTATGGCCGCAAACCACGGTATCTATCTGCGTACGGGATGTTTTTGCAATCCGGGAGCTTGCCAGCGTCATCTGCGACTTGCCGATACCGATCTGCTGCGTCACTACCAAGCAGGGCATGTGTGTGGTGACGCTAACGATCTCATCGATGATCAACCGACCGGCTCGGTACGGGTTTCGTTCGGATACTGTACACGTCAGGCCGATGTCGATCAGTTAGTGGCGATGATACGGCGATGTTACGTTCGCCGCACACTCACCGGACCGCTAGCCATCAGTAGCTTGTCAAGGGATCAAATTCTGGCCC
The DNA here is from genome assembly GCA_002091835.1 of Anopheles maculatus. NCBI lineage: Eukaryota > Metazoa > Arthropoda > Insecta > Diptera > Culicidae > Anopheles > Anopheles maculatus. The sequence goes on along the minus strand of KZ064061.1, from coordinate 20,382 downwards.
AGTACAAAAGTTATGACCGGCCCCGTTTGGTGCAGATATGTCTCTATCCGGTAAAATCCTGTGGACCGTACCGTGTCACCAGTGGAAGTTGGCCACTGTCTGCAACCGGGTTACGGTACGATCGTGCGTTTCTCATCGTAGACGAGCACGGTGCGGCAATGACGCAGAAAAAACTGCCCGAAATGTGTCGTATCCGGCCTACAGTGGAACAGGACCATATGACATTGCGACACGACGAACTCGAGGACGAGCTGGTTATCGATCTTAACGAACCGGAAGAATTGATCGCGACGCGTGAATCGGTACAGCTCTGCCAGACGAAGGTGTGCATGGATAGTGTGCAGGGCGTAGACTGTGGAGAACGGTGCGCGGATTGGGTGAGCCGGGCACTCGGTGTTTCTGGGTTGCGTTTGTTGCGCCAATCTTCGCAAGAAACTCGCCGACAGCGACGCACAGCGCGAGAACTTTCACTAAACAATCAAGCCCAGCTGTTGCTCATTAACCGAACTTCCGTGCGGTGGTTGCGGGACAAGGTTGACGATTGGGATGGGGTAGAGATACCCGCGCTCGATTCGCTCGTTGATCGATTCCGAGGTAATCTGATTATCGAGACGGCACGCCCACTGGAGGAGTCGGATTGGCAACGGGTACGGATAGGGGAGAGTGGATTTAGCGTCGATGGTCCCTGTACCCGTTGTCAAATGATCTGTATCGATCAGATGACCGGTGTGCGTACGGCCGAACCACTGCGCACCATCAGCCGAGAATTTGGTGGACGAATGCGGTTCGGCGTGTATCTGTCGCACGACAATAACGACCACGGTGGCGAACCATCCAACAATGGGACAGACGCTTTCGACAGGGAACTTCCCTGCGGTGCTACGGTTTCGGGTGTAATCGAAGTAGCGAAAGAATAGATCGGTTTGAATGGTTATTACGATATGCAGTAACAGTATCTTTCTCTCATGATCACTACGAAAAAAAAAATGTTCAACAATAAACGCTAAAAAACAACGACTACCGCGATGAGTGAATCACGAACCATCAAACTTTGTAACCTACTCGTCCAAGTGAATGTTTTTCACTACTGCACCACACAGTCAGTGATCGGTTGTTCGGCCACTTTGACCACGGGCAAACCTTCCCGTGCATTGCGCACATTCTGCACCACATCCTCATACCGGGGAAACGCTAACGATTCCAACTTTGAGTGCACTAGTGTGTCGTTAATCTGTACCTCGAATGAACCGCGTCTGCCCGTTCGACAAACAACTTCCGCGTCAGGGATCTGTTCCCGGATAACACTCGCCAGCTCCATGCACTGCGGTTTTGAATTGCACACATTACTGCCGATTTACGCGAGAGGAGTGAAGAATTAGTTAATAGACCGTAAATTACTGCGTACGCTATCACTACTTACCAGTATTCGATATCCACGCGCGGTTTACTGCTCGTTTCCTCACTTGATGCCATTTCTACTGTGTGTTGAGTTTCGAAGAATTCAACTGTTTTGGTTTTCTTCAGTACCGGCTTTTGTGCAGGGTTGCTAGCAACGATTTAAATTTTCTTTCTATCTCAAACATTTAACTGAAGTAAAGGGACTGGGAATTTATGAAAACAATATTTCGCAGCAGCAAATACAGTAGAAAACTCAACTTGTCATAAAATTCAGTTAAATAAAGGAGCAAATATATATTTTTTAGTTTATTATTCCTCGAGAATAGGCAGTAGAACAACCCTACAATAATGACAGCTAGCCTTCGGGGTGAATCTGTCATCGCAGCTAGCTGTCATTTCATATTGCTTTCTCTTTTACCGCCAGGGAAAAAGCAGTGCTTTCTCGCTCCATCTTCACACTACGGGATCAGAATGTTTTCAACGCAGTCATAATGCACAGTGGTATTTCAAAATGCAGAAATAAAAACCCTTCGGCTGCCGCTGTTTGTTAAAAAAAGAGGGTTTTGGAATGGGAGCGCAGCTTGCTTTCCACACACGCACTGCTCGTAACGGTGGGCACGGTACGGTTGGACACTCTACAGTGTAAGTGTACAGCACACACGGGTAAAGAAATCACTGGTCAGACGGAAACCAATCGCGGATTAAGAAAAATAGTGTAGAATAATTGTGATGCTGTGTGTGCGTGTGTGTGTGCTTCCGTGACTTTTCGAAGCGTTCGACAAAACCAAAAAAAAAAAACAAGTAACGGTTCCGTTCGGGGCTTTTTCGGGTAGTTTTGCTCTTTTTTCTGCCTTTGCCTTCGCCTTCTTTGGAGCGTTCTGTCCTATTCTAACCGCTTCGCGAACGTACGGCGGGTATGTGATGATGCGCTCTCGCTCGAGCAACAACAGCCTGTGATTTATCCCCGCGTTCCACTGTACCATTGTGTGTGTGTTTGTGTGCGTGTGTATGTGTGTGCGTGGATTAATGTGCCGTTTCCGTGAATTATCGTGCGAAGTTGGTGGTGCGTCCGGTTTTTCACCGCAAAAAGACAGTTCGATCGATTTCGGTTGCGAAACTGCAATGGCGTACTGGTGAGTGTGGGTTCCACTGTTCTCTACCACCAACAACGACCACCAATACCCACCGCCCATCCTGGTTTGTTATTTGCCAAACTCCGTCCAAACAGCTTCTCCGTTTGCGCTGTTGTGGTGTTCTACTTCCTGCTCCCGTTCGCTTGACGCAACGCATAATCCGCTCAGGCGAAGGCATTTGCGGGTGCGTAGGGGGGGAAGAGGTAAAGGAGTAGGACAAGCCACCCCATCAACCGAACGAAACCCGCAAAGGGCCAATCAACCCGACCAAAACAGCAGCAACCAACCATTCAACCACGCACAATACTGCAAGCGGTCCCTTGCCTACCGATGCCAATGCCGGAGCATTCCAATGCAGTTCGTAGTAAAAAAAAAGAGGTGTAGCGTAAGCTTATAAGCCGGGTGAAACGCTTAGAAAAAAAGCAATAGACGTGAAGGGTGCGAGACGGTGTGTGGCAACGAGCGGAAAGAAAGCTAATTAGTGCAGGAAAGAACGATGTCCACCTGGACTGAATGCTCACGAACTTTCACCGGGAAGTAGGAGTGCGAATAACGAAGAAAAAAAGCGAAACACCCTCCAGCACACTCACACATGTACAGGCGTGACTTCATCAGCACCAGCAGCATTTATTTCTACGCCGGTAATGGTAACGCTAGAGCCTTAGCCCGCAGAAAGGCAACACAATCGATCGATTTGCGAAAAACCCATCTGAACGCAATTGGTTCTTCAGCAAAAGAGGGCCTAAACACGAGGTAAAACGGTGTCCAAGAAGCGACCGTAAAGGGGTAAAGCATCCGGAGGTAACGTGCGCCTAAGTACACTAATGCATACCTGAAGTAATCGGAAAAGAAAGTCTTACAACAAAGTGAGAGAGAGAGAGAGAGAAAGACGCAGGGGCGAACTCATCAACCTGCTAGTGTCCTTCAACTCCTCCTTTACCAGAACAATCTTGCCGGGTAGGAGGCAACGGTGATAACATTTAAGGAGAAACACGAGGAAGAACGCGAACCGAAAGGAGGAAACCAATACGGGTCGAAACGGGTTTTTGTATTGTGGGACTGCGAGACAAACTGCAAAAAAAAACACGAAGCTACAACTACTGTACCCAGGTGGGTGAGAGGATAACACCGAGAGCACGGAGTGAAGCAACGCGACTTCGGGGAAACGGTCAAGGTCGTTTCGTAAGACAAAAAATCCCACCACCACAATGTTACCCACGTATCAGCGGGTCGGGAGCGGTGCGGGCGGTGGGAGCGGTTCGGCGAACGGTTCCGCGGTCACAAATCCGCTGCTCGGTCGGCGATCGTTCCGGTCGCGGGAAAAATGTCTCATCCTGCTCGTGCTCTCCACGTTCGGGTTCGTCTGCTTTGGCGGGTTTTTCTTCCTGCCGGACAACTTTAGCGCGGACCGGGTGCTGAAAGCGTACAAACAGTTTCAGCGGGCGGGGCCAGAAATTTTCATACCGGCGCCACCGCCTGCCCACGGCCGTACCGGCGAGGAAGACATCCACAAGCAGGACGATCGGGTGAAGCTGCAGGAGAAGATACGGAAGGAGCTTCCGGACGATTTTCTCGAAAAGCCGGACACTGGCGGTGGTGACGATGGTGGTGGTGGTGGTGGTGGTGGTGGTGGAGGTGGAGGTGAAGATACCGATGGCGGTGAGCAGCGGGAAGGCGCTGGTCCAATCGACGAACCGGACCAAGCGAACCGGTTACCCGGTGGTGTGGGTGTTGTAGCCGGACCGGCCATCGAGGGCCCGGATGGGGTAGTGCAACCGCCCCAGAACGGGCTGGAGCAGGAGGACACGGACCAGGAACAGGCAGAACGGCGGCACCAGCAGGGAGCGCCACGGTTCCCGGCAGGGCTTATCTTTAATGCGTCCGTAGGCGAAGATCCGGATCGAGCTGTGCGTGAAAAGCGCAACAAAGTGAAGGAGGTAGGTGTTAGGTAGTAAGGGGAGCCGGGCGGGAACATGGTATTGGGAAGGGGAGCGAGTTTTACAATGGTAACCACAACGATAAGTGACTTATCTTTCCGCTTGTTCAACGGTATATTGTACATTGGAAAATTGGTACGAAAAATAATTTCAAATTAAACGCCGCGGACAAAAGGGTACAAAGGTGGGCGTAGACGAGGAGAGTGTGGGTTTCCG
>KZ064061.1:0-14328 GCA_002091835.1 Anopheles maculatus | reverse complement strand
CTCATTAACCGAACTTCCGTGCGGTGGTTGCGGGACAAGGTTGACGATTGGGATGGGGTAGAGATACCCGCGCTCGATTCGCTCGTTGATCGATTCCGAGGTAATCTGATTATCGAGACGGCACGCCCACTGGAGGAGTCGGATTGGCAACGGGTACGGATAGGGGAGAGTGGATTTAGCGTCGATGGTCCCTGTACCCGTTGTCAAATGATCTGTATCGATCAGATGACCGGTGTGCGTACGGCCGAACCACTGCGCACCATCAGCCGAGAATTTGGTGGACGAATGCGGTTCGGCGTGTATCTGTCGCACGACAATAACGACCACGGTGGCGAACCATCCAACAATGGGACAGACGCTTTCGACAGGGAACTTCCCTGCGGTGCTACGGTTTCGGGTGTAATCGAAGTAGCGAAAGAATAGATCGGTTTGAATGGTTATTACGATATGCAGTAACAGTATCTTTCTCTCATGATCACTACGAAAAAAAAAATGTTCAACAATAAACGCTAATAAACAACAACGACTACCGCGATGAGTGAATCACGAACCATCAAACTTTGTAACCTACTCGTCCAAGTGAATGTTTTTCACTACTGCACCACACAGTCAGTGATCGGTTGTTCGGCCACTTTGACCACGGGCAAACCTTCCCGTGCATTGCGCACATTCTGCACCACATCCTCATACCGGGGAAACGCTAACGATTCCAACTTTGAGTGCACTAGTGTGTCGTTAATCTGTACCTCGAATGAACCGCGTCTGCCCGTTCGACAAACAACTTCCGCGTCAGGGATCTGTTCCCGGATAACACTCGCCAGCTCCATGCACTGCGGTTTTGAATTGCACACATTACTGCCGATTTACGCGAGAGGAGTGAAGAATTAGTTAATAGAACGTAAATTATTGCGTACACTATCACTACTTACCAGTATTCGATATCCACACGCGGTTTACTGCTCGTTTCCTCACTTGATGCCATTTCTACTGTGTGTTGAGTTTCGAAGAATTCAACTGTTTTGGTTTTCTTCAGTACCGGCTTTTGTGCAGGGTTACTAGCAACGATTTAAATTTTCTTTCTATCTCTAACATTTAACTGATGTCTGGGACTGGGAATTTATGAAAACAATATTTCGCAGCAGCAAATACAGTAGAAAATACAACTTGTCATAAAATTCAGTTAAATAAAGGAGCAAATATATATTTTTTAGTTTATTATTCCTCGAGAATAGGCAGTAGAACAACCCTACAATAATGACAGCTAGCCTTCGGGGTGAATCTGTCATCGCAGCTAGCTGTCATTTCATATTGCTTTCTCTTTTACCGCCAGGGAAAAAGCAGTGCTTTCTCGCTCCATCTTCACACTACGGGATCAGAATGTTTTCAACGCAGTCATAATGCACAGTGGTATTTCAAAATGCAGAAATAAAAACCCTTCGGCTGCCGCTGTTTGTTAAAAAAAGAGGGTTTTGGAATGGGAGCGCAGCTTGCTTTCCACACACGCACTGCTCGTAACGGTGGGCACGGTACGGTTGGACACTCTACAGTGTAAGTGTACAGCACACACGGGTAAAGAAATCACTGGTCAGACGGAAACCAATCGCGGATTAAGAAAAATAGTGTAGAATAATTGTGATGCTGTGTGTGCGTGTGTGTGTGCTTCCGTGACTTTTCGAAGCGTTCGACAAAACCAAAAAAAAAAAACAAGTAACGGTTCCGTTCGGGGCTTTTTCGGGTAGTTTTGCTCTTTTTTCTGCCTTTGCCTTCGCCTTCTTTGGAGCGTTCTGTCCTATTCTAACCGCTTCGCGAACGTACGGCGGGTATGTGATGATGCGCTCTCGCTCGAGCAACAACAGCTTGTGATTTATCCCCGCGTTCCACTGTACCATTGTGTGTGTGTTTGTGTGCGTGTGTATGTGTGTGCGTGGATTAATGTGCCGTTTCCGTGAATTATCGTGCGAAGTTGGTGGTGCGTCCGGTTTTTCACCGCAAAAAGACAGTTCGATCGATTTCGGTTGCGAAACTGCAATGGCGTACTGGTGAGTGTGGGTTCCACTGTTCTCTACCACCAACAACGACCACCAATACCCACCGCCCATCCTGGTTTGTTATTTGCCAAACTCCGTCCAAACAGCTTCTCCGTTTGCGCTGTTGTGGTGTTCTACTTCCTGCTCCCGTTCGCTTGACGCAACGCATAATCCGCTCAGGCGAAGGCATTTGCGGGTGCGTAGGGGGGGAAGAGGTAAAGGAGTAGGACAAGCCACCCCATCAACCGAACGAAACCCGCAAAGGGCCAATCAACCCGACCAAAACAGCAGCAACCAACCATTCAACCACGCACAATACTGCAAGCGGTCCCTTGCCTACCGATGCCAATGCCGGAGCATTCCAATGCAGTTCGTAGTAAAAAAAAAGAGGTGTAGCGTAAGCTTATAAGCCGGGTGAAACGCTTAGAAAAAAAGCAATAGACGTGAAGGGTGCGAGACGGTGTGTGGCAACGAGCGGAAAGAAAGCTAATTAGTGCAGGAAAGAACGATGTCCACCTGGACTGAATGCTCACGAACTTTCACCGGGAAGTAGGAGTGCGAATAACGAAGAAAAAAAGCGAAACACCCTCCAGCACACTCACACATGTACAGGCGTGACTTCATCAGCACCAGCAGCATTTATTTCTACGCCGGTAATGGTAACGCTAGAGCCTTAGCCCGCAGAAAGGCAACACAATCGATCGATTTGCGAAAAACTCATCTGAACGCAATTGGTTCTTCAGCAAAAGAGGGCCTAAACACGAGGTAAAACGGCGTCCAAGAAGCGACCGTAAAGGGGTAAAGCATCCGGAGGTAACGTGCGCCTAAGTACACTGTCCAAGAAGCGACCGTAAAGGGGTAAAGCATCCGGAGGTAACGTGCGCCTAAGTACACTAATGCATACCTGAAGTAATCGGAAAAGAAAGTCTTACAACAAAGTGAGAGAGAGAGAGAGAGAAAGACGCAGGGGCGAACTCATCAACCTGCTAGTGTCCTTCAACTCCTCCTTTACCAGAACAATCTTGCCGGGTAGGAGGCAACGGTGATAACATTTAAGGAGAAACACGAGGAAGAACGCGAACCGAAAGGAGGAAACCAATACGGGTCGAAACGGGTTTTTGTATTGTGGGACTGCGAGACAAACTGCAAAAAAAAACACGAAGCTACAACTACTGTACCCAGGTGGGTGAGAGGATAACACCGAGAGCACGGAGTGAAGCAACGCGACTTCGGGGAAACGGTCAAGGTCGTTTCGTAAGACAAAAAATCCCACCACCACAATGTTACCCACGTATCAGCGGGTCGGGAGCGGTGCGGGCGGTGGGAGCGGTTCGGCGAACGGTTCCGCGGTCACAAATCCGCTGCTCGGTCGGCGATCGTTCCGGTCGCGGGAAAAATGTCTCATCCTGCTCGTGCTCTCCACGTTCGGGTTCGTCTGCTTTGGCGGGTTTTTCTTCCTGCCGGACAACTTTAGCGCGGACCGGGTGCTGAAAGCGTACAAACAGTTTCAGCGGGCGGGGCCAGAAATTTTCATACCGGCGCCACCGCCTGCCCACGGCCGTACCGGCGAGGAAGACATCCACAAGCAGGACGATCGGGTGAAGCTGCAGGAGAAGATACGGAAGGAGCTTCCGGACGATTTTCTCGAAAAGCCGGACACTGGCGGTGGTGACGATGGTGGTGGTGGTGGTGGTGGTGGTGGTGGAGGTGGAGGTGAAGATACCGATGGCGGTGAGCAGCGGGAAGGCGCTGGTCCAATCGACGAACCGGACCAAGCGAACCGGTTACCCGGTGGTGTGGGTGTTGTAGCCGGACCGGCCATCGAGGGCCCGGATGGGGTAGTGCAACCGCCCCAGAACGGGCTGGAGCAGGAGGACACGGACCAGGAACAGGCAGAACGGCGGCACCAGCAGGGAGCGCCACGGTTCCCGGCAGGGCTTATCTTTAATGCGTCCGTAGGCGAAGATCCGGATCGAGCTGTGCGTGAAAAGCGCAACAAAGTGAAGGAGGTAGGTGTTAGGTAGTAAGGGGAGCCGGGCGGGAACATGGTATTGGGAAGGGGAGCGAGTTTTACAATGGTAACCACAACGATAAGTGACTTATCTTTCCGCTTGTTCAACGGTATATTGTACATTGGAAAATTGGTACGAAAAATAATTTCAAATTAAACGCCGCGGACAAAAGGGTACAAAGGTGGGCGTAGACGAGGAGAGTGTGGGTTTCCGGTACATCAGATAGGGAAACAGGGTACATTGTGCTGAAGTTAATCAATTAATTGAACCACATGAAAGCGGGTTGCCTGCCTATTGCATGTGTTACAGCCTAAAGTGCTCATTATTATAGCGTGATTATAGCAAGCAAACGTTACTAAGTGACGTGCACACTGGACTAAATGGACTGTTTTCTATTTTTTTTTTGCTGCTGTTGTGTGGTTTTCGTATGCCCTTATTTGCGTGTGCACCCACCGATATTTAAAGGTACGGGTGCATCCTGCCTGTTGCATCTATATCGCTGATAATTATGACCGGTGCTGCACATGAGTCTCTGTTTTTCTATGTGTCTGTCCGCCTGCTATAACCCTTCCGTGTCACGGGTTTTGCTGTGTAGGTATGTTGAGGCCCGGTGGTGATGCGACAGCGGCGCCGGTCTTCACACGGCAGGACCGGGGTTCAAGTCTCATCTGGGCCGTTCCCCCATAGTGAGGACTGACTATCCAACTATGCGGTATCAATTAGTCTAGTAAGCCAGAAATGGCAGGCATGACCTTAAGAAGTCGTTAGGCCAAGAAAGAAGAAGAAGTATGTTGAGGCGTGGTTATTGTTTGTGCTCAACAAACGGAATAGCTGTGGTGTGTGGCTGCATAAGTAAATAGCTCCCTCTTTTCTTCTGGTATCTGGTGGTCCATCAAGACCGTTGTTACTTACTTGTCACTTCGAGGAAATGGTTAGTGTGTTTGTTATCGAGAGACAACGAGACATTAACATCGGACACAGAATGCTGGGTAGATGCTGGGCACCTTTAATTGGCCAGTGGCGAACGAAAAAAAAGACGCAAAATCGCAATTGCGTTTCCAACAAAACAAAAACGTTAATGTATATTAGCAAAGAATAATGTACTAAAAAAAACAAACAAGCCATCACGGTCGGGACAGCCACTTTTGTGCGTGTTTTTCCGACAGTTTGCTGAATTGCTGTTTGTTTTTTTCTTTTAACTTTAATGATTTAGTTTTATTTTGGCTTGTTTATTTGTTTGTCCCTCAGTAGTTTACATTACAATGGTGAAGCGTACACGTTGATTCTCGTGCTTGCTGGATTATGTATGCCGGCCCGTATGTGCCCAATCTGCGCGAAGGTTAAGGCCAGGACAGTTTTTGGAACGCGCTGCTCGGGAAGCGCCCAAGGGTCACGGTGACGGGTTGCGATTTGAAGCTGCACGGGCGAGTGTATGACCTAGTGATCCCTCCCGGACGGGATTCGATCCTGCTCCAGCCGAGTTAGCAACCGATACCGGTACCACTGAACCACCAGACCAGCCCACTGGATTACCTGGATCTAATGAAACCTCTACTCTAGATGGGCGGATAATTGCGTACCTACTGCTGTGATACGTTAGTACAACAAAGTTTCATCGATGCAATCGGCCGATGGTTACGCATTCGGTGGTGTCCCAGCATCCATTTTCACATCCAACAGCAAGCGACAGAGAGAGAGAGATGATAGGCAAAAGCAGAAATTAATGGCATATGAAAAAGCAATTATATTTCATTCCGCAGCCATGGTTTCCCGCACACTGGTGGTATAGTTTTACCATTATCTAATGCTTTTTAAAGACAAAATGATGATAACCTTTACCGGAGGGATGTTTTGTTTTTGTTGCCGGCACAGAGAAATGGGAAAATCAGGTCACCCCTACCACTTGTCTACGCCGATGGTGTCATGTTGTAAAGTGTAGATTTTGTACTGCTGTACTCACCACTCACCGCGAGCGAGATGTTGATGAAGATGAATCAAAATATCGGTAATTACGCCGAGATGCATCAACTAGCCGGACCTACCTCAAATGTACCCGTTCGAAGAGGCTGCACCCATCGTTTAGTTATAACCGGCAAAGGTTAAATCTTTACACAAATCTAAAAATACATCTTCTTTCGTAAAACTCTATCGAAAGGGGACGCTAAACACTCCTTAAATGCCACATTTTACAGCTAAACACCTTCATTCCGTGCGTGTTTATGTGGTTTGTGGGCAGATCGTCGTGGAATAAGTCTACGCCGATGGTGTCATGTTGTAAAGTGTAGATTTTGTACTGCTGTACTCACCACTCACCGCGAGCGAGATGTTGATGAAGATGAATCAAAATATCGGTAATTACGCCGAGATGCATCAACTAGCCGGACCTACCTCAAATGTACCCGTTCGAAGAGGCTGCACCCATCGTTTAGTTATAACCGGCAAAGGTTAAATCTTTACACAAATCTAAAAATACATCTTCTTTCGTAAAACTCTATCGAAAGGGGCGCTAAACGCTCCTTAAATGCCACATTTTACAGCTAAACACCTTCATTCCGTGCGTGTTTATGTGGTTTGTGGGCAGATCGTCGTGGAATTAAAAAAAAAACAATCTCTGGACAGTTTTGCATAAACGTATGCAAATACACTTTCATTCCAACAGATTCGTCTCGATATCGTCCCACCCAACCACCCCCGATTCGTTGCACAAATGATGTCCCTTTGTTGTTTTGGTTTTAACGAGAATCAATTATTTTGCAACCGACATTGTAACGCGCGGGTTTGCACTTTTGCGTTTTTGTTTTGACGCGCGTACACACCCAAACTTCGAAAACAAACACAGAATGCTGGGTAGATGCTGGGCACCTTTAATTGGCCAGTGGCGAACGAAAAAAAAGACGCAAAATCGCAATTGCGTTTCCAACAAAACAAAAACGTTAATGTATATTAGCAAAGAATAATGTACTAAAAAAAACAAACAAGCCATCACGGTCGGGACAGCCACTTTTGTGCGTGTTTTTCCGACAGTTTGCTGAATTGCTGTTTGTTTTTTTCTTTTAACTTTAATGATTTAGTTTTATTTTGGCTTGTTTATTTGTTTGTCCCTCAGTAGTTTACATTACAATGGTGAAGCGTACACGTTGATTCTCGTGCTTGCTGGATTATGTATGCCGGCCCGTATGTGCCCAATCTGCGCGAAGGTTAAGGCCAGGACAGTTTTTGGAACGCGCTGCTCGGGAAGCGCCCAAGGGTCACGGTGACGGGTTGCGATTTGAAGCTGCACGGGCGAGTGTATGTTTTCCGGTTGAACGATGCCTCTATTGGTAGGTTTTTTGGCGATCTGACACATATTTCCTAAGCGCGTGCGTGTGTGTGTGTCTGTTTGGTTGCACGTTTATCAATCTCTTTGTGCTTCAACGATTTTGCTGTCGTGTCAGCGGAAAGAACTGTGTTTGCAAATGCTTCACAACTTGTTGCTAAACGTGATACTTATTTGCTGCTGGTCAGCAAGCTCCACTTACAGGCCTTACACCGCTTCAAATGCTTGTTATTTCTTTTCCAAGAAATTGGATTTTATTTCTTCCTTTTTTTAAAAGAAAACAAAACAGATAAAGTCCTGTCTAACGCACGTACAGTAACTGTATTATGGCGCTACGTGGAATAATTTAAACCAAGTGAGGGCTCAACTGTTGAGATGATGTGAGGGCTCAACTGTGTTGATGCTCTTGGTACTACTAGTCCGATATCTTAAGGGCGAAAACTCTCAGCGTTCATAAATCACACCACTCCTATTTAAACGTGTCATAAAAAGTACACAATTATTGAGCAACCAATACACACGACGACAGAACGCTTTGGAGAAAATAACGCACAGAACGTTCCTAATTAATACAATCGAGATTATCGTGTTACATTCGCAACACTGCCGTCACACATGTGCGTTTGGCCGCTCACTGTGTGCATCTCCCGTCTGGTTCTTCGGGTTCATTGGCATACATGTGCACGCACACACACACGTACGCCACACTCCGTCATGCTTTCGAATCGCATGCAAAGATTTGGATTGGTTCGTGCGGAGTGTTCTAGCTCGTTGTGTCACTTCACTGCCCCACAGTCACAGTCACCATAATTGGACCGGCGAGTTTGACAGCGCGTGTGACGTGGCCTTTGAAGGGGGGGGGGAGAGCACTCGTCTACGTTTTGCCAGCAAGGCAAACGAGATCCACATTGTGTGGTGTTGGTAATAAGCGAACATAACACACGCCTACTGCAAACCTTCTGCTTCACCTCCAGCGACCGCTTATCTTGCACTGTTTTGCCCTCCGCACGACACAGCACGATCAAGATTGGTTTTATCTGTCGGCATCACGAGTCTGCTCGCAAATAGAGCCATATTGAACACTAATGGCGCTACCAAAGCGGATACCAAGATGGCTGGTGTAGGTGCAGCGCTGGTGGTGGTCGTCTAGGGTAAAAAAAAGAAAACGGGAAGCAATGGTAGAAGCGACATCCGATCACGATTCCGATGTGCACACTGGCCTGTGACGCACGACTATAGAGTGCGCTTGTCGAATGTTATAGCTTCACCGTTTTGCATAGGACACGCTGCCGATAGAAATCTTCTTTTCGAAGACGCCAAGAGTTCACCACTGTGAGTGATCTGTTCCAGTTTTAGCTCACCGACTGTGGCACGGTTGTGCAACTTCATCTACCCAACCAAACCAATGGACGGCGCTGGTGGCATCAACAGTGGAAGTGGAAACATGAAATGAATGGACGAGCCCCCCCCCCATCATTCAACCGGTGCAGCAAGGTGCATCACTTGCCCATGCAACTAAAAACACGAGCCGTGAAGCGGAGGGCACAATGTTTGCGAAATGATTTTACTTTATCATTTCCATGCCCTTGCGCAAATGTAGTTCCCATACCTTGTACGCACGCGGCCACACAAAACATCCCGGTTTTTGTCTTTGCTTTGTAACGCTTGCCTACAGCGCTGTGTTGTCAAACTCACTTTGTACCGGATCGCACGCAGAAATAGCTTTCGCGGGACTGCGAGGAACGAACGCAATGTTGACTTTCGTATTGGTATAGTCCTAAACATAAACGCTCTTCGGGGGGACTTGATCAACACCGTGTGGATTGCTTTTTCAGACAATATAATTTGAAACTTTTTATCCAGAAATGGGCTTTTTCTGTGTCCAAAAGCTTAAAAACTAAATCTTCACACACACGATGTTATCTTTGATAGTAAAACATGAACGCCATCGTCAATTGGATGTTACATCTGTTCTTGGTTATTTCTATTTCAGTTTCTGTTTGCAGCTGCAATAACTGGGACGTAATCAGCATCCTGGCCGTATATTTCAGTATGTGTCAAAATGCCTTCTGGTGTAAACCCTGCTGAAAAGATGATGCTACTCGATCAACAATATCTCAACATTGCTTAGCGGCCAGATTTCAAGCACTCGAGGGCCGTATCCGGACCACAGGCCTTATGTTTGACATGTCTGTTTCTACACAGCCTGTGTTTGCGTGGTTCATTCGGTGGAAGCGTATTTCCAAACGCTTAACCAGAACAAAAAAAAACCCAAAAACGAGGCTAGACACGATCTAAATGAAAAGCGAAACAAACTTTGCAACATGGGTGAGAAATAGTGTGGATGCTTAACGGTTCGAAATCCGATCGGTCACAGTGAGGCCTTCGTTCCAGTCGGTTCTATTTTTAACCTTTAAGGAATCCAAGCCCCGACGTTGCATCAAACGTAAAGACAAACCACCCCGCAACCGGTAAATGGTTTTCAATGGTGGAAATTCCAGCATGTTTGGGGAGTCCCCACGCCAAAAGCGAACAACGTCTTTCAATGCTAATCACCTATGCTGGTGTGCTTTAACACAGCCTAACCATGCCTTTGCCACTTTCACACCATCGGAGTTTTTGTTTTCGTTTCACCGCTGTGACGATAAAGCGACAAAACAAAAAACAATGCATAAAAAGGTGTTTTATACTGCAGTAGTGCGAATTATCTTACCCTCGTGGTTTCTATTTGTCATAAATCGCTGTGTTTCTGTGTTAGCGATTCTCAACGTTTATTATTACGTAGGACGGCGCCCAGCTTATCTTTTTTAATTCAACGTACAGTCTACCGCAAGCAAAGACAGCAGTCTGTTATCCGAAACTTGCTTGTATCTTCACATCTCGAACGGTGTGTGTAGCATGGTCTTCTTGATTCTTTTTAAAGCATCATATGATGCCATGTCATGCTTATCTAGCAGGCTGGTCTTGTTTAGAACGATCTTGTTTTACATTTAACATTTTTGCAGATTTTTGTAAATGCTGAGAGGTTTGCTTGAAGGTTTGGTTGATGTATTATCAATTCTTAGACTAAGAGTAGCGTTGTGTTGGGTGGCTCTTTTTAGTCCGCGGTTCCACACAGCGAAACAAAACAACAACGAAACATCAAATTTGACAGAAAAAAGCCATCTTTTGCCATCACTCCAACTAAAATGTATGCCTACCATACCTCTTTCGTCAATTTTAGCGGTTAATAAGGACATATTATGGGCTGTGGCGTCCAGTGACATTCTTATGACATTCGGGCTACGTTTCCGAAATAAAACGAGTGCGCTCAGAGCCCTCAGTTTGTAGAGGGTAAGACCACAATGTAGCGATAGAGATATTTCTACCTACGGTAATGCTTTAATAGGTGATCGTATCTTGGATGGAAGTCGTCGATAAAACAAGTCACCTATCTGGGTGCAAAAGTCTACAGCGATAACAACTTCAGCCTTTCAATTGTGTTTCTACTTTTTCTTTTCCTTGGCACTACAACTTCAACGTCTGCCATTTATTAGAAAAAAATATGATCCTAGCATAAAAATTACATGGATCGTCTTTTTTCATGCTTCAATTATGTAAATGAAAAGCAATATTTTGTCTAACTAGTGTATAAATCAATTAAACCTTGTTTGTGGAAGCAAATTATTCAGTTTCCAATACATTTATTCATAAAACGATTCTAGCCCCTGTGTTTATGCAACACGCTTACCATCACTAAGTGCGCCTTGATTGTAGGCAACTCCCGCAGCACGTATCGTTCAAATTTTAACGCTGCGCTGTTTGTATGTTTATTTGCCTTCCCGTATGCCCGTGAATTGCCGCGGTAGAAAAAGAAAATGGTTATAAAAAAAAAAAACAATTAAATTGTATTCTCTTGGCTATATTTTGCAGCATGTGCACTGGAACAGAATCAACGTGGAATCTGTAGAACCGTTTCAATACATAAACTGACCTGGAACGCGGTGTCCCGAGCTGGAGTGGAAAAGTGGCATACAGTGAAAATGGAACTTGGTCGTTATGCTGTTGGCCCGCTAATCGGGACAAGAGAAAACAGCCGCTAGGTGTTTATTTTCCCCCGGGTGGTGTCTTATTTTTGCTTTTAGGCAATGGGAGAATCGGAGGAAAAATGCATTCCGTTTGTATGGGTGCGTGAATGTTTTATGATGGTGATGCTTGCCACCGACACGGTACAATGCCATAATGCTATTTAGTTACATCCATTACATAGCCGTTTAATTCGAATGCGAGTGTGGCGTGAAAGCAAGACGGCAAGAAGCGATGTTCGCCAAACTTTTTTTTTTTTTTGGTTAGTTCTCTACTCCGTTGGCTATACCTTTTTCATGCATAATTAACAGCATAAGATAGGAGCATCTTGAAATATTTATGAAGCCACGAAAGAAAGAGAGAGAGAGAGGGAGAAAAAGCGAAAAGAAGCCTACTTTCTCCAACGCACGATCTGCCCCGCGCATTTACAGCGTTTCGGAAAACAGGAACACCGGAGGAAATGGAAAAATAGGCCAACTACGAATCAGAAACGTTAGGGTTGTTCTGTCTCGTTTCGCAAATATGTCATTTGCAGCAAACCGTGACCCCTATTCCGCCGTGGTTATAGTCGTGTGGCCTCGATTTGCATACCGAATTAAAGTGCCACAAGGAGTGCGCGATTAGGTCATTTTCGCGACACGGAATGCATTTATCGAGACACCCCAGTTCCCGGAAGCAATAATTTTATCTTTCTTTTCATTTTAGCGAATGAACGGAAACGATTGCTGCTGGCTCGACGTTTGAATGTGACACAGTGACACGTAGAAATTGATTGAAAGTTTTGTTTTTTTTTTTTTTTGAGTGTGCGTCTTATAACTTGGGGCACAAGAATTGGGCTTCGTTAGTCGGCGGAAATGTGTAACGAGACAAAGACGCATACGCCAAAAGAGACGCCATTGAAACAATACCAACATTGGGCTTGTAACGAGGTCACCCGTATGAACCGAAACGCGATGCGTGGCGTCCTAGAATTCCCGGTCCTGAAAACAACAGACGGACAAGCTTCGACCAATGCTCTAGCTCCGCACTGCTGGAACTGTAACACAATGAACCGTGAAGATGTGGCGCGGAAATGTTAATCTGCTCCACCGCAACATAACGACCGTTCGGCACACACACAAACAGCCCGCCCTAATCGGTTGGTCCCGTGTAAAGCAATGTATTGTATCACGAACTCTGGTACTGGTGGTTTGCATCGTACGATTCTGATTACGGACACCGATTATTTCCGGAGAATGAGCATCGACGATCGTGTCCTTATCGTTCTGGATGCTCCGCCTCCAGTGCTAGCCGCCATATTGCGTTGGGAGCTTACCGTGGCATGGAAATCCAAGAACTGATACGCACCGACCAGAGGTATAGCTCGGGGTCAACGTAGACTGCGTGAAGTAGCTATGAAGTGTTTGGAGAGGGATGAGGAAGAACGTACACAATTAGGGTGTTTCAAGGATGATCTCAATGAAATCCTTCGGCAATATCAAAATGTTGATCTTCTCGCACCCTATCTGTCAAGGTGATTTGTGATTTTTTTTTTTGCTGGTGTTGCTTCCATCGCGTCATCTAGGTGAGATCGAGTTGAATAGAATATTTTTGATGCGTTACCACTAAGCAGACAAGATCGCACCAAGGCACGCATACATTCTGCGAGATGATTTCTCAAATATTTCAAATAGGAAAAAAAAAGATTAACAATATTTAAAAGTATTTCCCAATAAAATTAACAGTCCGGTGTGGCCTAATGGGGTTGGTGAGTGGATCGTTCACATAGCTGACCTGACCCTGCACTAGTCGTTTGGTTTTTAGCGGGCGCAACTCACCGATACGCATTCGAGGGCAACTTTGGAATTAAACGCATTCACCCACGACGCGCTCGTGGTGCGTTTGTTACGTTTGGTGCTTATGAGAGAAAAGCTGGTTGCATCAAATGGCTGTCTGCTTTTCCTTTGGCTTTGGCACAGGAAACCGTTGGCAATGCGTGTCCACGTCCTTGACAGTATGGGTATGTATGGATGGCGTCTTCACGTACGCGCACCCCACCCAACAATAACCCGTGATCGATCAATTTACTAATGGCGGGTACGCGGTGCTGACCTCTAGCTGCACTGAAGCATATATGCATTTGAATTATGAGCTTCTTCTTGTTTTTGTTTGCGGCTTGCACGATCACGGCGCCCCCTATCCATCTATTTTTGGTGCTCTCTAACCTTCTTGCACGGTTCAGCTGATGTAGACGCCGGCAAGGACTGTCAGCTGTCAGCGGCAAGAGCGTTAAGCTTGGATACTTCAGATAAAGAAACTCCGCTACAGAAGCGGTGTACAAGCAGCTGATTTATGCGTAATCTTTTAATTGCATGATGTCAATTGCAAGCAAAATGTTTTTGTTTAATGCATTCGGGTGACATCTCACCTTAAAGCTGCTGCACATGTAAACAGTGAACGTGTGGAAGAGGCTGTGGAAGGAGGTGGGTTTGATATACAGAGCGTGAAGCAATCAATCCATGTACATCGGTGGAGGTGTCCATAACCTCCGCTAAAAACCTCACGAGAGAGCCGATCGCGTTGAAGGCCATGATCGCAAGCAAAAGGGGGGGTAAAATAACAGCAAAACCAGACTAAAGAGCACACGCACACCCGATGAAGCGATCATGAGAAAGAGAGTGCGCTTTTAGTAGCTGCTTCACCGGAACACTATGGGCTGTTGGTGAGGTAAACATGGACATATTTTTAAGCGAATTAAAAGCTCGTTTCGGTCGGTGCCACCCTTGGCTACATTGGAAAGCTATGGCAAGCTGTTCACACTTTGAACAGTTGGCTTTAATTTAGCAACGCGGTGTAACATGTTTGTACAGCAGTGCAAGTGTTGTTTTGTGATAGGCGATACAGCGAAAAAAGTTTCTTTGTTATTAGG
>KZ064060.1:6931-18758 GCA_002091835.1 Anopheles maculatus | reverse complement strand
GACGACTGTAAAACTAGATTTTTGTGTTTTTTTGTTTAGTTTTTTTTGTTGTTGTTTATAATTTAAAACGGTTGAATCAAAACAGTAGACAAACAACCAATTAAATCGATTACTTGTGTGACGCAAACGCTGTGTTTTGAAATGTGAAATTTATGTGAAATTCATAAATGGATTCCCAAATTTGCCAGCGAAGGAGGGCAATAACTGATGATAATTCGCTTCGCAGCTTCAAACTGGCCTAGATCGTGTCGAGACAGAACGGAAGTTGAATATATGTGTGGTTCATCGTAACGGTGGCTGGATTCTAATGCATTTATGTTAGGCTAGCGTCGGAAAGGAGCAAAACAAAGATCAACCGAACATCATTATCCCGGTAACGAGCAAACAAAAACACACAACAAATCGAACACTACGTCACACACATACACACAAACGACAACGCAGCATAACACACGAACTTACTAGATATGGATTGAGCAAACAAAACAGAGAAAAACAAGTTCAGCTAGCCTTAATTGCAACTAATTGTAGATTTTAATAATAGACACGTGAACTATTATGTCGGTACAACTAGTAACAAAAAGGAAGCAAATAGGTGGATGGGTGCGGCGTGGGGGAGGAAAAAAACAAATCGGAACGGCGCGTTATAAAGCTAGAGATATTTATGAGTTTTATTTATACGAACGATTATAATAGCATAACAAACACACCTAGAAAGAAGATAATTAAACCGAAAGCAAACAGACAACCTGTACACACATACGAAGTACGAAGAGTGTCGTATAAATTATGGAGAACAAAGAATTAAAATGATTTGGTAAACAAAATTACATAAACCGAAACAAAACGCAAACCTGCACTGCCCACGTTTTGCTTCGGGTTTGCTTTGAAATATGCTACATGTGTAAGCGGTCGCCAGTGTTTCAAAATAGAAAAGAGCAGCATGGAAAAGGATTCTTGTGCGAGATAAAAGTTCCTTCGGCAGCATGCTTCGAAAGGAGGCATATGGAGAGAGGCATGTGGCGGTGTGGCGCGAGAAGCATCACTTTCAATAGCTGAAATTGAAGAAGAAATGCAATATTAGCGATTGAATCACGCGCACCATACCTCTTCGCATGATATTGTGGACGCTTTTTGCTAAACTAAAAGATGTTACGAAAAGGGTTATCGTTTTAAGCAAAAATTTAAACAAAGAAACGAAAGAATTAATTTTTACAATCGATCGAATCGCGCGCGCGCATCACCGACACAAGTATGAGGCGACAAAATGTTCCCCCCCCATTTCGTAGTTGCACTTCTGCACGGACAGCCCGCATTGGTCTCTGTGGATCGTCTGAAGCCAGCCTACACGGCTGAGGAGAACATCTCGGCGCAACCGCCTCATCTGCCAGACAACCAACTCTACACGAGCGGTGCCCACGATATGCCGCCGACGCTGCCACCGTCAAACGAACAACGACAGAAGAACCGGGACCTTGACACTTCGACACCCCAATCGTCGTTACCCACCCAGCCGGGGACCGCCCCGAAACACAACCGACCAACACCACGCACGCCGTCGCTACAAAGGACAGAACCAACCACCAGCAGCCCACCACCACCGATCTTGCGCCCTTCAACCATCCAATGTCAGGTCATGATCGTATGATCTCCTTGTAGCGACCGTGGTTACGTGTCACAGCGATGACCGGCACCAGCGACCGCTGTGCTGAACGACAAACTGTCAGTGTCAGACGGGTTTCCGGTAGTGGGAAAAAGTAGAAGATTCATTCCTTCTCGCGGCGTCCGAGCGAACAGACGGTTATCGGAGTGTTATGTGAATAAAGATTTGACGATTACAAAGTAAAAAGTAGTGCCTTATTAATTGGGTGCTAAAAACGCAAGCAAATCAAAAATACTTCTTTATAAATTATAAACACGATATAAAGAGAAACAGATGAAACATATAGAAGGAAATTTAAACACTGGAGAAAAGAGAAAACAAAACAAAAATTGTATTCGTTTGCCTGCAGCAGCTTTACTGTTCATCAGTGTGTGGTGTGCATATGCTAACGCGTGTGTTAGGTTTGTAAGAAAATGTGCTGCTGCTGTTGGTGCTGTTGCTACTACTAGCTGCTTACCACCTGTGGGGTTTGGGAGGATGCCAATTGTGCACAGCTTCGTTTACTACCACAATTACAAGCAAAAAAGGGAGCAACAAAAGAGGAAGCAAAGAAAACGCAATACAAATATGTGTGACAATTGCATCTTGAAATAATGAAAATGAAATGGAATGCGAAGTCAAATAGAGCTATTTATTGGTAACCAATATGTTCAACGGATTCTTTTTCATCGTACAAGTGGAAGCTGGAAGTGTGAAATATGAGAAAGAAATGAGAAGATACTGTAAAGACTACTGTTAACTTAGTAGTGGTACATCAGAATATTCGAATTTATTCTAATATATGCCGAAGAAGTTGTTATGAGTTTGCTTCTCGCCCTAAATCCACTCAAGGAGATCGGCATGTGGTGTCTTTTGGCCACAGTTTATTTCATGAAAATATCTCTACGGAATGGTGCTTAAGGTACGATATCCGGACAGTGGAGATCCAGGGGCAAACTTAATACCCAACTGGACAAAATCAGTCAGGGGAGAAGATTTTTCGCAACAGAAAAGGGGGGAGAGGAGAAGATTTTTAGCAAAACGTGTAAAGCAATTGACTCGTCAGAAGAAATTTCATTTTTTGTTGAAGAACCAAAGGATAATCTTGTATGTCTCTACTTACTTACTTACGACGCCTACGAGGTGTTGGAACGCATCAACCCCATCACTCCATTTCAGGTTGGGCTCACCACATGTCCATGTAAATGTACCAAAAAGGATTTTGGGGGCTGGGTCGTTAGGTGCAATTCTCACGATATGCCCTTCCTATCACAGCCTGGCTATTCTAATTCGCTGTACGATGGTCGTAGAGATCCTCATTTTAGCGACTTAAAGTTGATTTTTTCGATTATACAAAATGTGCGAATACCTGAAGCTGCTCAGAATTAAATTTGTCTACAATAGGCTCGCAACGCGGAGGGAGATATCCTGTCGGACGAGCGAGAGTCCTGGACTATGCTGGCGGAGGACGCCAATGCACTCGCCATTTTCGAACGGCGGGTGCTACGGACTATCTTTGGCGGTGTGTGCGAGCAGGGCGTGTGGAGAAGGAGAATGAACCACGAGCTAGCTGAGCTGTTTGACGATGCAGACATCCTGACGGTTGTCAAAGCCGGAAGGATACGCTAGTTGGGCCACGTGATGAGGATGCCGGACTCATGCCCTGCCAGAAAAGTGCTCGTCAGCGACCCGTTCGGCACGAGGCATAGAGGAGCCCAGCGAGCTCGTTGGCTGGATCAAGTGGAGTCTAACCTGAGGGATATCGGATGCAGCCGGGGATGGAGGAGTGCAGCCATGGACCGAGTTTCCTGGAAACGGATTGGACACCAGGCCATGTCTATTAGACGTGCTCCCTAGGAGCAGGCCACAAAAGAAGAAGAAGAAGGCTCGCAAATATCGCTTCACTGCACCTGCCAAACTTGTGAATGTTCCCAAGACTCCAAACAAGCTTACGGTGTCACAATGTTTGGAAATTGGTTCTGGTATAATTGAAACTCATGTTAAAATGTTCTACAACAAGATTTGTGACATCCTATAGCCACAGTGCAGAGTGTTGATCGAGAACTTCATTTGAAAGTCCATGTTGTCGAGCCGGGCTATGATCCCGTTCGACTATCTGAGACCGGAGGATGCCTCCGACTCAGACTTGTCAAGACCGGAAGCTTACCTCCGACTTGACTGGAATATTTCGGCTAGAAAGAAGACCGGAAGCTTACCTCCGACTTCAGTGAGCACACATAGAATGGTTGTCTTGAAATGCTGGTTTATTGCTGTTCTTACTGGCTAATTTATATTAATAAAATGCTGACCGATTCGCGGTCAGCATTTGGATTGTTTATCGATCGCTTCCGATTCGCGGTCAGAATTTGGATTGTTTATTGATCGCTTCGTTTTTGTTTTAAGTTGAGGGACAGCATTGTTGCGTTTTTGTCTGAGGCGAGGGACAGCATTGTTGCGTCAGCAACATACTCCCCCCCGTAATTCCTCCTAGAGGGGTTACAATTCAATCTCTTCTGGTCTCCTAAAACGAGGGGGTTTTTCTTCGCGTCCCCTTTGTTGAAAATATATTGCTACTGCCGCTAGTATCGCTATTATGGTGCATAAGCTCAGTATAATTATATAATTTTCATTCTTCATCTCTGATTTTACGGGTTGAGTTGGCAGCTTATCAATAGGTTTGAAATATGTTTTGTATGATTCCGCACTTTTAAAAATTGTCGGCTGAATTTCAATTACTTTCGTTTCCAATTTACAATCCTCTGACAAGGTTATAATTCCTGCATTATATGTTGGATTAGTTAAGGTTGAGTTGCAGTTTAGTATTATATCTTGTGGACTAGATGAGTAATACAAGATTTGGTTAGAAGCGCTCAACCTTTCGAACTTCGTAAAGGGTTTGTCTATGCGTATCATAATGCAATTTTCTGCGGTTTGCTCATGAAGTAACGCGGCAGCTACACAGTCTAGTCTTTTTTGTACTATTGTTTCGAAAGAAAGAAAATGAGTTTTGTTCAGTTTCTTTAAGTCTATCGGATAAACATAATTTTTCTTTTCGCTTATTGCTATGCGCTTCTGAGTAACATTAAGAATAGTTTCGTTTTTAATGTCAGGAATGGGAATGATTTCAAAGATTTCAAAATGTTCATTCGATATAATTGTGTAATCTATGTGAAATACAATTTCGTCACTAATAATTTCTCTTTTTCGTATCTGTTGAGCGTGTCTGAGGATGCTGTTGTTTATCAGCTTGTCTTCAATCCCTTTTATCGTATTTTCTTGATCATTTTCGCTCAACGGATCATTTTGGAGATCCTTATATTTGTTAATAATGTTTCGTATAACCGTAGTTCCTAGCATGATCGTTTCTTCGACGTGTTTATTAAAAACGTTCTTCTTATTTTCGTTGAAGTTTTTCGTCAGTTCAAAAATGCCATTGTTCAATTGCTCTAATTTTATTTTAAAATGATTTTCAATTTTCTTGTGCTCCTTTTTTGTGGTTTCTATAGAGTTAGCTATTGTGGAAAATTTTTGATCTTCAACACTTCGAAAAACAGCGAGTTGTTCATCTATGTCACTTCCTCCGAAAAAGAAGTCTTTTAAAATTCCAAATACGCCACGACTTCTTTTAACTCGTGTTCTGGTAAAGTCTTCTATGGTTTTAAGTGCATCATTACATTCAACTAGTAATGCGGTTTTGAGGCGTTCAAGGTTCGCATCTGTCTCATTTAACATGTTCAATGCTGTTCCGAAGTTTTCTCTTATATGGAGAAGAATTGATGTATCATTATTCGGATATATTCGGGTATGAAGGGTAGTTTCCCAAATACCCCTCCTTAACAGCATGGTTCCCAAGTGGTCAAAAAATAATCCTGAATGTGGAACTGGAACTATTTTTAGCCCGATGGATGCGTTAATAAGCATGAAAAAAACTAATTTCCAACTTTCCATGTTACTGGTCGGATCCGTTTCCTAAGGCTGGCTTGTTTTAATGTTATTGGCTGTTTAATTTTCTTGGCTATAATCTTAACAGTTTCTTGGTCAGCAACTCTTTTTCGTCCCCAAGCTGGAAATGATCTATCTACCTTATCTGCTTCCTTCGGCTCTAGGTCTGATTCCGTTGTATCTTTTGACCTCACGTCTAAGATTGCCAGATTTGTTACTGCCTTTCGATAATTTGCCAATCCGGCTTGTACCCACACGGCTCGGACCTGACCGTCTTTTCCTGGGAGTAATTCCGTTACTTTACCCTTCACCCACCTTCCTGTTTTGTGTTCGTCCGGGAAGGTCACTATATCCCCCACCTTTATTGGAGGTGTTGGATTATGCCACTTTTCTCTTTTAAGTTGCGTAGGAAGATATTCTGCAATCCAACGCCGCCAATAAATCCGTGATACTTCTTGAGCTGTTTCCCAGTTCGATCGAGTTATGTTTTTTAATGTTGTATTGTCACATGTGCTTGGTTCGGCGACGCCGGAACAGCCTATTAGAAAATGGAAGGGCGTCAGTGGTTCGTCATTTTCATGGGCTAGCGGAATGTGAGTGAGGGGTCTGTTATTGATGATAAATTCGATTTCCACGAATATAGCTCTAAGCGTGGCTTCTGGGAAACTTTTGTCAGTGGGAAGGAGGCTTTTTACTTCTCTCACTAATCGTTTCCATGCTCCTCCCAAATGCGGAGCTCCTGGAGGATTGAATTTCCATTCTATACCTTCTGTGGCGCATCGTTCAACTAAAGTTTTGATTTGATTGTTTGCCCCTACAAAATTCGTCCCATTATCGCTGTAAAGATTTGAAATTTTCCCTCTTCTGTGTTGAACACTTCTAAGACACATGAGGAAAGTGTTTGCACTTAAATCTTGTGCAACTTCTAGGTGTACAGCACGAGTTGTTAAACATGTAAATAGTGCTCCCCACCTCTTTTCACATCTTCTTCCGATTGTAACGTTTATGGGACCGAAGTAATCCACACCAGTATGCGTAAATGGTTTCTTATGTGCAGCAGTTCTGCAGGAAGGCAGTGGTGCCATTATTGGGGGAACTGGCTTCGCTTTATTATTTTTGCAGAGTTGACATCTACTGATTATTGTCTTCACTGCAGCTCGAACATCTATTATCCAAAATTTTTGGCGTATCGCTGCAATCACCGTTTCGGTTTTTTTGTGATAAAATTGTTCATGGTAATGCGTGATAATGAGATTCGATATTTTATGTTTTTTGGGGAGAATGATTGGTTGTTTCGCATTTGAATCGATATATTTCTATCCAGAGAGGATATTTCTATCTTCCGGTGTCGTTTAGGTAATGTTTTTTGATAAAAACTCAAAGCCACATAGAGCAATTCTTCCTACACCTTTCATTTAAGCAATTTTTCCTTTCTGCAGGGCAGGTGAACTTAGTGTGAAGCAATAGATTGTCGATAATCTCTGGGACACAAATCATTCAGAGGCAGCAGCTGGCGATTCCAAAGAATGTGTTAAACAACTTCACGCCATCATAAGGCGCGTGACACTGTAACACAATCTTGAAGGGCTTGTTTTTGGAGGGGATCGCGTTACCGTGTAAGCCTACTCGAAAGACTTGCTTTGCTGGACTATTTCAAGGACTATCGAAGGTTTGGCTGTAAGCTCTGCCCACAGTTAAGGTGGGTAACAATGGAAAACCATACGTTAATGGAGGCGCCTGGTACCGGTGAACGATACCAAAGGGTCGCCGTCGTTAATCAAATTTGCAAACTTATGCAGAATTGGCCTTTTATTAACTCAACGATCTACTTACTCAGGTCATTTTCCTCACTACCCCGACAAAGCAAAGCTTAAAAGCATAGGCAAACGGCTTAACCCAACATGTCCAAAAACCGCCCCATCATCATGCAACTATGCTGCGAGCTTTCGCGCCCTTCATTAGTGTTAGTTCTAAAAATAGCTCGCATGATACATAGCTTAAGTCATATTTTTAATCCCAACCATCTGTTTGCTGACTCAATACGGCCAGCGATTGGAAAATCAACCAATTACGTATAGTCACTGTCACCACAAAGTTATATCGGCCGGATTTGGATTGATTTGACCAACCAAGCATATCCAGCAAAAATCTGTAATAGGCACAGCAGCAACAACAACAACAAAAAAGGTGCTAACTGATGGCGATCGCATTGAAGGCGATCGCGGCTCACGAAGTATAAATTACTATGCTTTGTTTCGGAGTGAGCATCAGTTTAAGCTAAGCAGTGCCGAAGCGCGGACGAATTTTGATCGAGTAGTTGCACGTGGCCGTTTGGTGAAATAGTGTGAAGTAATAGCAAACAGTTGGAGAGAAAATAAAAACATACATAAACACTATTTACAATGAAGAGTAAACTAAAGGTAAGTGTGCTTTATCGCTTGAATAAGTGAGTAGCGGTTAACTAATGTGTTATGCTTTCCGTTTGCAGATCTCATCGGTGGTAATCTGCCTGGTGCTATTAATATGCAGCTCACTATTAGCAGTCGAATGTGCACCAATAATCGAGAACGATCCTGCTGTCAAATCCAACTTGCACGTGCTTCCGTTGGAGCAAACTTCCACCGCTAGTGATTCATTGTCTTCGTTCGAATCTTTCGACACCACCAGTAGCACCTCTCACAGTCGAAGCAAACGTGCCATCATCTTCCGTCCGCTGTTCGTGTACCGGCAGCAGCAGATCAAGAAGCAACGCGTCCAGAATCCTTTAACTTCGCAAACTGTTCGGTAGAATAGGCACGCACTGCTGCTGTTCCCTTTGATCCTGGAGCGTGGTGTGTTGTGATAAATGTTAGCAAATTAAGGAAAATAAAATCGTACGATATCTATTTATAATGAAGGGAGGAGTTCTTTTGTGTGTGCGCGTGTTTAACATGTTTCCAGCTAATAAACCATGTGCACCCTCTACTGTGTCTTGCGATGACGTTCGTTCAAACTGGAATTCTGAACTCGTTCGACAATTAGAACGAAGGTTCCGAATTTTGCACCCGTCAGTTAAAATGCTTCGAGTTTAAGGAATCATCGAAGCTAGTTGTTTATTGAATTATTGTTAAAAATAGCCCAATATGCAGCAAATAGGAACGGGCCTTAACTCGTACACGTCGTCTTCAAGTTCATCCCGGATTCCAGGTCACGGCGGATGTGTGAATCTTTTGGGCCCGAAGGTAAGCGAAAGGTTCACACATTCGCTTTCTCTGAGCGTGCTATTTTCTCAACTACCGTTACCAAGG
Organism: Anopheles maculatus; assembly: GCA_002091835.1. NCBI lineage: Eukaryota > Metazoa > Arthropoda > Insecta > Diptera > Culicidae > Anopheles > Anopheles maculatus. Next base: position 9,887 of record KZ064060.1, on the reverse strand, counting down.
GGGTTTGAAGTGGATCATTTGCTTATGATATGCATTTACGCATCCCATGCATCTTCCATTCTGGATTCCTAACTGCATCGTGTGAGTAAGCTTAATGGCATGGCCCATCGAGCATTCTAGCGTAACAAAATAGTCTAGCGTAGTGTTTTCGTACAATGATCGCAAACATTTAGCACCCTTCCTGGGGGTTCCTCTCCACCATTCAGGTGGAAGAAGAAGTCGATCGTTTCCTGCTCCGGAAGGTGCTAATGTGTCCCGTCAACATCTGCACCTCTGCAAGATGTAGTACATCTACCTCACACCGGTGGAATGACGGATGGCAGCGGGGCCAAAAAGAAAGATCAAAAGTAGGTGCAATCGGACCATTTCAGGGACAGTTTAGAATATGGCTTCTGGGTGGACACATCGTGGTGTGGTGGGTTCGCTAGTGTTAACAGTGCTGTACTATTGGGCCACTTTCCGGTGGATCGGTGTTGTCGTGGCAAAGCCATTCTTTTATCCAGCCTCACCGTATTATTACAATTCCGATTCTTGGATACGGTGCGTGTTTTTTTGTGATGCTTAGTGCTAAAATAGTTCCCATACAAGTGAAATAATACATTTTATTCGTCCGTAATATACAGACCTTCAGCAAATGGTTACAGTAACTATCAACAACCAAGTATTGCAAGCGCTCCATCCGCTGCTGAATCACAAAATGTAGCCGTTTATAGCGGAAATCCCAACTACTATGGCGTGCCCGGGTATGAGGATTACCGATCCGGTTCTTCTAGAAATGGCTGGAACGATCCTTACCTTGGATGGAAGCGGAACAACTACTATGATCGTTACTACTATACTGGTTACCCGAGCAGCAGTGCTGGTGGTAGTGGTTGGAAGAATCGTAACGATGTTGCTTCATACTATTACAACAGGTCTTAAGAGATTTCTAGCTTATTTTGTTTGTAAAGAAAAAAAGTAATGAGTGGGTAATAATTCCTTTTCCTCTTCTTTCTAGACGACAAGATGCTGTTCAACCTCCAGCAGCTCCAACTCCCAAACCGGTGGAAACGACAACAGTAACAACACAGCGACCAAGAAAGAAAAAGCTTTTCGTACCGAATGTGTGGGGCTGAACGATGCCTGACGATGGCGTATTTTACGAGCGGTCTCGATTATATATTATATGTGCTTCTCTACCCGAGTGTATATATAACTAGATATTACAAGTGCATTTATATACCGACTGATCAGGAAGATATTTTTGCATAATTTAAGGAAGGAATAAAGATTGTTTTTTGTATGCTTTTTTTAACTAACACGCACGCGTGAGCTGTGGAGTTGTGCTTTTGATGACATTTTGTTTGCATTCGATGTAATCTTGTAATCTATTTAAAGCTTCTTTTGGATGGTTTGTAATGGAATTTGTGAAACAATATCTGATGTAATGTCTTCAGTTGTTTAAACTCCAGATTGAGACGGATCAATGCGATGAATATACATCTTGGGTCTGATTGTTGGGTCTGAGATTGTCTGATCTGTTGTACTATCCACAGATAGTAACTGTGGAGAAGCAATGTATTAGTTGAAGGTAATGGTTTCGAGCTAGCTTTAGCAAAATTATGTTAAATGACTCCAGTAGCGACTTCGTAGGGTGCTCAAATTCGAAAGTTCTTCGTCCGTTTAAGAGATTTATGCTTCTACACGACAAACCGCATAACAGAGCCGCAATACTCGGAGACGCTGATTCATGTCCTTCCAGAGTGACTAACTCTATATGTTCTAGTTGTAGCGAACTCTATATGTTCTGGTTGTAGCGAACTTTAGGGAAAAGTAAAGGTACTGAAACTGGTTCAGATGCTCATCAGTAGAGTAGACTGTAGAAACTACTTGTGCTCTGACTAAGTACACAGCAAAAACTCCCAGCACCAAGATCTAAAAGAGGACCTGAAATCTCAGACAGCAGTCATCCACAGAGACCACACTCTGGACATTGACGAGGGTTATTCCTTACCATGCCTTAAACAACCACAGCTGGGCATACTGCAGATGCTAGAAGATTTTGACGATCAAGTTTTTATCTAAATATTAGGCAACTTTCAAACAATATTTACCAAATTGTACTGCAACTAACAAGTATATAGGACGTGATCTTCAATCACGTTTCGGAATGCCTTCGTTGACTCGGCGAGGAACCAAAGAAACAACAAACCAACTAATCTTCCTTTTCATCATCATCATCCAGTGTATTCAGCGATTACAATGCAATATTTTATATCAACCACCACAGCAGACTTACGTTTCGGAATGCCTTCGTTGACTCGGCGAGGAACCAAAGAAACAACAAACCAACTAATCTTCCTTTTCATCATCATCATCCAGTGTATTCAGCGATTACAATGCAATATTTTATATCACCCATTCACAGCCTCCTCCTTCGCTAGCTCGATCTTTTTCACGTACTCCTCAATCGTTTGCGCGTCCAGCATCTTCATCGGTTCGTCACGCCTCATCACCGCTACCTCGAGGCTCTTCTGGCCCGACTGTACCACCTCGAGCAGTGCCCGGATGGCCAGCGTGATCGTTCCCTCCTCGGTGCTGACTGCGGCAGGCGAATAGTGCTCCTCGAGAAACTCGCGTACCGTCTTCGCCGAACGGCCCGTAGCATTTGCCTTCCACTCGCAGTACACACCGGATGGTTCGGTTTTGTATAGATGCGGTACACCGTCATAGTCGAAGCCACCGATCAGGCAGGAAATACCGAACGGACGACGTCCGTTGCTTTGCGTGTGTTTCTGCTTCAGCTCGGCAATGTACCGGGTGATGTACTCCAGCGTAACGGGATCCTCCTCCGAGAGTTTGTGAGACTGGCACTGTACCTGGGCGCGATTGATCAGCACACGAGCGTCCGCTGTTAGGCCCGCAAAAGCCATCACGACGTGATGATCGAGCAGACAGATCTTCCGGACGGTACGCT
>KZ064059.1:0-16596 GCA_002091835.1 Anopheles maculatus | reverse complement strand
TGTTGCTATTGGGACTCTGCAATTTGCCCTGTCTAAATAGTAAAAGAATAATATCCATGTATAAGTATATATCATCTAAGAAGGATTCCTTACATCCCTTGCTACTACTTGCTCAGTGCACTCCTGTGTCTCTGTGCCGCACGGCAATTTCTGTCCTATGACTACGCCGTGCTGCAAAGTGATATAGTCTTAGTTGGCCGAGGGGTTCCGAATCCTACCAGATCCAAGAAATGATTTTAAACCCGATGTGGACCTGTGTTGTCTTATGGTGGGACGAACCCCGTTGCTGTTTTACTTGCATTTCGTGCAGACTGTCCGATCCGTTTTGTCTTTGCCTTTTGTTTGCTACACAGCAGGTACCGGTGACTTTACGGTATCGCGCTACTACATGATATTGTGGGATTTCATGTAGAAATGCCGGTTTGTTGCGGATTTTGTTTTTTCTAGTTTTTTCGCTATTTCTTGCGGGTTTCTTCTACTATGGGTTTGGAGAAAGGTGCAAGGGCATGCAGTGGATGTGTTTCGAATGTTGTGCATGTCAGCAGCATCACGCTGATGATCATCAGCCTTTGTGATAATTACATTAGCTTTCCGACAGCCGTCTTCTGCGTATTTCTGAGTTTTGTTTTCGCAGTATAATAGTAATAGTTGCCGCTATAATATTTTTAATGGTTGTAGAGGTAACAGCAAGAAACACTGGTGAACTAGGTTGAGTCGAGATTCATTACACCATGCATCTGTACGCTCTTAGTTTTCCATCTCCATGTTTTGCTGTTGTTGTATAGGTATGGGTGGGGCGACGTTGTGGTAAATACGACAAATACGTTCGAATCCCGTCCGGACCGCCTGAGATAGCTAGCAATAGCAGGCCAAGACCTCACGAGGATGTAGTGCCAAGGATGAAGAAGTGTGTATAGGATTTGTATAATTTTGAATCGAAATACTTCCCTTCATTCTATCCATCTATCAATCTTCTCATCATCCACTCCTAGCGGGGGTTCTACTGTCTCACAATCCCAACGATAATTCGCTATCAACTTCTCGAGTACACCCTGGTCGAACAACTGCCCGAAACTACTCGGCACCTTCACAAACACACGGCAGGACAGGGAGGACACATGCAGAGGAGCACGCAACTATCGATAGAGACCGGAGTTCGGCAACGGTGTTCATGTTAAGATCTAGTCGATACATCACGTACACGGAACGGCCACGGGACGAGCTTGCTGTGGACTTTTGCTGATGGAAAGCCGCCACAGCCACACACAAAATAGCGTCACATAGGTAACGAAAGTAACAGACCATTCAACGTCTATCCACCAAAGATCTTCGAAGTGGGATGCTATTGTTCGCTCGGCTCGACTTTAGTTGTTGTTGCTTCGAAAATCGATAAGCTGGAACTGCTCTTGATCTGTACACGGGCAGGGAAGGGCAAAAATGCGGAGTCAGGAAGGCAAGGAATCATGCATAGAACCCCGGGTATCACACCGGTGTACGATCAATGGCAAACCAATGGGTACTCACTCTCGAGATAGAATGCCAGCTCGAAGTCGTCCGCGTTTGAGGCTAACATGCGTGCCGTACGTCCATCGTTGTCCTGGATGTTGAGATTAGCGCCGCCAGCGACAAGCATGTAGCAGATGCTACGCTGTCGTCCAGCAGCCGCCTTATGCAGTGCCGTCTGTCCGCTGCGGACGTGACAAAACAAAACAAACGGACAGTTAGGAGAAGCGTTTTCCAACGAATTCCAGCCCAAGATTAGCCCGCAGCTACTTACGATTCGTTGTCTATCATGTTGATGATGGAGTTGGGTGCGTAAGAGATGAGATAGCGTACGATGTCTTTGTGACCACAGCGAGCCCCATGATGGAGGGCAGTCTGTCCGCTTGAGTCGATGGAGAGAAGAGAGTAACCTTGCAGATGCAGATCCTTTAACTGTGTCGCGCGCGCGCGCGTGTGAGAAGAAATAAAGGGAACATAGGTAACGATGAGAAGCCTTTCAAACGCAGATTTGAAATCTGTGTAGATTGCGTCGACTTGAGGAACTTCATCAAGGTAGGATGACACGAAGGACGTAAAGCACATGAGGTTGGAAGCAGTGGAACGTTTAGGGACAAAACCATGTTGTTGGGGGATAACGAGACTACGGGAAATGTTAAGGATATAGAAATGCATAACAATTTCAAATACCTTGGCAAATGCACATAAGAGTGAGATACCTCGGTAATTTGAGACAACAGAGGGATTATCAAGAAGAAGGACAGCGGTGGGGAAGATTTAGATGGAGGAACAATGAAATACAGATGGGTTACAGGGCGAAACACAGAAAGACGGCAAGTTGTTAATGAGCACGAATTTCGAAACATCGTGTAGTGATGTTACAAAGTATGTCGATCAAAATGAAAAATAAAAACAGCCAAAGTACACGTTATTTCAGTAGTCATTTTGATTGTTTCGGTACATGCGTCCACAAAATGATGAGTTGGTGGCGTCGTGCAGAGAGTTTGTGAGAGCAATAAGTAAATAAATAAACAACAAAAATTAAGTAAATCAAAAGATTCGTTAATAAAATATTCCGTAACCAACACTAGCAAACTAAGGTAAAAACGCAAACTTAACCGTACACGATGCTAATGCTTGGGGTAAACAAGAGTACTGCTGCAGTCGATGTTCTGCAATCTAGCGGACGACTTAGGGTCGCTTTTTTACAACAATAGTAGCATTTACAATAGTTTCAACGCAATACACCACATCCGAATTGTTGGTAGAATTGTTTCAATATGCAGGAATAGATAGTAAGTTTGCTGATATACAATATATTATCTTGGCTTCTTCTTGGCTTAACGACCTGCTAGGTCATGCCGTCATCAGACTCACCACGGTCTAGCAGCAGCAATACTCCCAAGCCTGGTAATCTTTACCGGGAGCCGATCATTTGAGCCTTCGAATGAGCTCATTGCGTAGTAGAATATTACCCCTGCTATACTGTCGTTGCTCAAAATCAAGCGAGAGATAATACGAGTCTTGTTACTGCTCGAGGGGGGGGGAGGGGGGGGGGGGCTTGTAGCGGAACCGGACGGGTATCGAATCCCGCCCGGACCGTCTCCCCGTACGCAGGACTGACTATCCAGCTACGGGTAAAACCAAGTCATAGAAAGCTAGAACTAGCAGGCCAAGACCTGTAGAGGTTGTAGTGCCAGAGAAGAAGAAGAAGAAGTTAGTGCTTTGCCAATTTTTCCAAGATTTGACGCATCGTAATCCTTCCTGATAGTTATTTACTATCATTTCGACAAATGGTAAAAGTCATTAAACTTTTTTTGAGGCTTTACAGTTGAACTTGGCTGCTTTACATTTTGTGTGGTGACGCTACGACGGACCTATCTGAACTGACACCTTTCTCGAACAAATTTAAACGTCAAAACTGTTGCCATTAGAGGGAACGAATAGAATTTGGCTGTGTGTTCAGCAAAAACACCGAATGCTTTTGGAAGTAAATTTTGTTTTGTCTATAATCATTGACTTGGCTGCTTGGTGTATGGTAGAATTCGAAAAAAAAAAGTATCGACCAGGGGAAACTCACCACACCGACAGCGCCTAAAGCTATGCAGTGAGCAGCGCAAGCCTTTTTTGCTTTTTACAACCATATACGGCACAGTGAAAGGAGCTAATTTGACTGTTGCGAACGCGACAATTGAAGAGAAATTAAAAAGGATGCAAGATTAAAAAAACAAAACATTACCACTGTAGAAAAGTACACAAAATCTTATTCACTGATCGCAAGAAGGCAAGCAATTCAAATGCTTACCATAACAACTCCGAGCGTTGGATCAACTTAGCATTTGAGCATATGGCAGCAATGGAATACAAAGTCCACAGCAAGGATTTAAAGGAACAAGGACAGCGAGGGACAAATATCGTGTGTTTGAACCTTAACCTGATGTGTTTCAAGATTCCAGATTGGAAAGAGTCCGCATTTAGAAACTTTTTCCTGGTTTATCCCGGAGAAAGGATAATTGTTCGACAAGAATACTGAAACGCCCTTGGTTCCAAGAAGCTTTGTTTGTTCCAAAAAGCTTAATGCACAAAAAAAAAGCCTAACGTCCGGTCTAAGTGAACCTGCAACGCGTATTAGAAGCACTTTTTTACAGTTCCAGAAGGGTGGAAATAAATAAAAATTATTACGACACAGTTGAGTAAGACCAAATGAAACAAAACTGGCGCTAAACGTAATCAAAGTAAAAGTAACATTGTCAACAGTCACGTTTTTTGCCAAACGGACACACAAAACAGGCTAAACCAATAATAGAAATGAATGCACAGTGACGCACAACATCGAGAAACAGTCACGGGACGAGCAAGCCGGCTAGCGGGTGTGAAATCTAACCATTATCCCACCCGACGCCGTGTTTGTGTGTATATGGGCGTGTGGTTTTTGTTTTTGTTTATGAATATGTAAAGAGAATATGTCTTCCGCGTCTTCCGATTATGCACTGGCTTGGTTGGTTGACAGCGAAGGAAGGTATTGTGAAGAGGGCGGGTTGTGCACTAATCGAGACGCGGCACTCTACCAACCTTAGGCCGTACTTTGAGTGGCGAGTCGGTTTGGCTTGACTCGCCGATGGGCAATAGCCTGATGTGCCGGGCTTTTCGGCAGTGGACCGTGACCGAGCCGCTACGAGCGTGCAGTCTCCCATCGAGACCGACGTTCGCTGCGACGGGTGATAAATGGAGGTTTTGGGAATCGGTGGCAAAACCACCTCTTCAAAATCCCTGTGAAACAAGGTAGAAAAATAATTGCAAAATTGCGGACGTGAGGATCAGTGCGAGAGAAAGAGAAGAAAGAGAAAGAGAAAGAGAGAGAGAGAGAGAGAAAGAGAGAGAGAGAGAGAGAGAGAGAGAGAGAAAAGAGAGCTGGCAAGAATCATTTCATTCGAATGTTTGAAATTTGTGATTGTTTTTTTTCTATTAATCTGTAAATCTGCTGAACGCATGGTTTGATCGATTCGATTTTTACACATAAAGTACATCAATCCCCGTTCAAACAAATATGTACTTGAAGTACACCGTACCGACATGAACGTAAAGTACACCAACATGAACGTTTATAAAACAGAAATAACAATGTTCGTAAAGCAAAATTATAACACAACTTTATCTTTGGTGTTTGCTTAAAAGAACTTCAAAAAATTTCAACAAAAACGCCAATGTTACACTGACGACCGAACTACATTTAGCACATTTGACACAGTTTCATGTTTAACACAACCATAAGAGAAAAATAAGCGTGCTTTGGTGTTGCTGTCGTCTGCAGGCACTGGCTGCTTACAGTCAGCTTACTACTCTTCCGACACGCTACAGTCTGCATTGATGGATCGATTCAATTTCGGGTGGCTTTTTGGTAGCTTTCAAGAACGAATGAAATGTTACAATTAGAGGAAGGTGAAGTTTAGGAAAAAGTTTGCCGATTATGTCTAACAGATGTTTGAACCGAAGAAGATTCAGTCAGTCACCGAAAACAGGCATGTATTGTGTGTGGATGAATAGTCGAACTGGCACCATGTTGTATTGTTGCCGCCCATTGACCGTTTCGGATGATTGTGCGATACCGATCACTGGCGAAAAGTTATAGACCCACATTAAGGCAAGCAATACACCGAAACAGCATTCGAATTTGGACGAAATAGGAATAATACTAAAACGACACGTTTGTTGCTCAAATAATACTCAATACAAAACATAGAATTTCGGAGTGCCAACAATATCCAGCTTATCAATCGGAATGTAACAAGCTAAAACTAATTGTGTTGGACAACTTACACCATAAAATAAACACACAAACACAGAGCAAATACACCGCCATGGTCTAGCACATAAAGAACACGTAATCAGAATGGAGATACATCGAACTCGCATTTTTGCTCTGGCTGTGGCTACGTAAAACTCGGTTATATAGCTTAGCTGGACATAACACTGTCTACAGCAAACGGATCATATAGTCACCTGAATCCAAACGCATCCTCATTCAACCCAAACAAACGTTCGTGGAAGCTAATGGGAAAATGGCAGGGTGGGTGATAAATTGGGAGTAGAATTGAAATTTAATCAATTGCTGATTATCAAACGGTGTCCGTGATTTACGCGAAGCCACCCAAACGTAGCCACCTCGTGTTGATGTTTGACGGGAAGGTTAGTGATGGTTCACAACAATCGACATGAACAGACAAACGCGTGTGACGGAGTATGATGTGGCTGGATGGATGATGGTGAAATGTTCACGCGGTACGCGACCAGACACCTGCACTGCACGCGCAATACGTTCGCTATATCTGATACGATTCTCGGTAGTTTAAGGTCCTTACTGTGACAGTCAATCTGGAAGGACGTGTTTTACTTGTGCTCCTAGTTTGTGATCTGTTGCCGTGTGATTTTCGCCTCCTTACTGCTATATCGCTTCACCGTGTTCGCTGTGCAGTGTGGTGTGCAGTTTGCTACCCGCTGTACCCGTAGTTTTTCCCCGGGGGTTTTTACCGGGGCATATTGTACCCGTTGGTGTGTGCAGTGGTGGGAAAACCGAACGAAGGTTTCGAACAGGGACCACACGAAGTTTGCCGAGCGCAAGTGTATTGTTCCTTACCTTTTAAAGTTGACCATCTGGTCCAGACTTTGATCAATGCTGGTAGCATCGTGAAGCACCGGGGTGCGTGGATGAATACGGTCGGCTTCATTGGAACTCGGTGAGCCTGATGAGTCTAGAAGTGGGTAAAAGAAACAATGCACAAATACCCGAAGCTCTCGGATGATTAGTAGGTAGCCACGGTACGATTAATGCAACAAACACGTACTCTTGTGTGATTGCATGTCACCGGAGACTGGTGGTCCGGACTGTGAACGATCGAGCAGCTTTACTGCTTGCGGCGAAAACGGAGGTGCACAGCCATCGCTCGACTCAAGACTGCCCGTAACCGTTGTCCCCTGTGCACCAAGCCGCCGATGATCGTCTTCGGGCGTTTGTGGCAGCGTCGGGCTTTCCTGGTCCAGCACAAACACGCAGTCAGTCGCGATATCGGTGATAAAGTGCAGATTTTCCTGTGCACGGTCCACACGGAAGAAACGCTCGGCGGTGCAGGCTGCGGATGGTTAGAAGACATACAAAGAGAGCATAAGCGAGTGAGCGTATATTAACTCGGCTGTGACACTTACAATCGATGAAGCACCAATCGGGGGACAGTTTGGGACTGTCCGGTTGCTCACTGCAATACTTGTTGATGAGGACGCGCATTTGCTCCAGATCGGTAACGGGCACCTCGATAATGCCCAGATTTACCGCCGACTGTCGCAGCAGCTCCTTGTCATAATGGTGCTGCTCGTAGTCTGTCATCATGATCTTCATCAGACTGATGTTGAGTGCTTCCAGCTTTTCTTGCCTGGTTGATGGTGGGAATAGAGCATATGTTACGGATATGCGGATTCTATGCGAAACGTAGTCACCCAACACTTACGGTACATTCGCCCGCCCCGGTTTCTTTTTGGCCAGCATTACAGCCTTGTTCAGCAGTGTAAGTTCGATGTTGGACGGGTTCAGCTTGCACGCCTCACCGTCAACTTGCATCGGTATTGTCCTGGACGTGACGATGCGTGCCGTGCGGCACTGGGTAATGCAGGTACCGTGACCTCCGGCTTGCAGCAGCGGTAGTTGATAGGTGGTTAGGCCGACAACTTCGATCATACCATCGTCGGTAGCCGGTTCAAACTGACCACCCGACTTGTTCCACGGATGCGTACCACCACCGTAACTGTAACCAAACCATCACAAACGTTAGGACGACGTTTGCAAAACCGTGCGTTATCATATACCTTGGAATGTTGAGAAATACTATAGCGTGCACCTTGTGCTCCTTGAGCTTCGGTGTAAGATCCTTGCCGTCACACTCGAGCGTCACAAACTCAGCCAATCCTTTCCATTTGCGTTTTAGTAAATCCTTACCGCCGGCCTGCCCATAGAACATCTTATTCCGGAGCCGCGAATTAAACTTCTCCGGATGGGCCTCTGCAAAGCATGAGACAATAATAAATGCCTTTTATCGTGAATGCGAACCACCAGGTGGCGCTACCAACTAACCGCGTGCTTCATGGAACTCGAGCGCAATGTGAGCGTCGACACCGAGCGAGAAATAGTTGTTCACAACGTTCAGTGGCAGATTGTCCTTGCCGTCGCCCGTGTTGGGGACTGCTGTGTTCGGCTCAACCTTAAGACTCCAGCGATCGAGCAGCACTGTGTCGGAGTTACCAATGTTTGCCAAAATCTTTCCAATCGGTTCGTCAGTGTAACCCTGCAATTATGAATTTTTTTTTACAAAAAGGTTGATCACTCCTCCCACCCGCGTAGCCACTTTGGTCGGTTGGTTATGCCTATGTTCATATACTTACACCACCCCAGCCAAGGGCACGGGCAAGATCGTTGCCGGTACCAAGCGGCAGTACACCAACGGCTGGTGGCGGTACAAAGTTAATCTGATCGAGCACTGACAACACCCAACCGACGGTTCCGTCACCACCGCAAGCAAGTATACGTAACTGTGGCACCTTGCGAAACAACTCAAGTCTACAGAACAACAACAACAACAACAAAAACAAAAATGGTTAGCCAATCATTATCAAAACTTCTGACGGTATCACGTTAACACTAGAACCGCCGGACTTTTCAACCTTACTAGAACCGTCATATGGGACAATTTCGTGCCATTCGTTATATATGCATATTTAGACATGTTTATTATTACCTAAGGGTTTCTTGTGGTTAAATTATTATGTATTATACACCATAACTATTGATAATAAAGCTTTATAAGCAACTTAATCAATTAAAAATAAACGAATTGAGATTGAACTGCTTTCCAAGGATATCAAGGCAAGTTTTCTCTACATTAATGTAAAATAACAGGCCTTTTAGTGGTATACGCTTATAAATATTTCTTAGAAAGTTAAACGACAGTAAATTTGGGTTTGGGTCTACGCGGCCGTCTGTGACTTCCATTCAGAACATTACAACAATTCGATGTCAATACAGCTTTAAATGGTCAAAAGAAGCTGACAAACCATTTTGGAAAGCATAAGGAACAGATTATTAAGATTGATTAATTATTTCAAGCATCTTCTTAAGGTTGCTTGGCATCTGGACATTGCTTCATCAGAACCTGGCTCACATGAAACGCATACGTCCGAAACTCTTTCAGTATATTTTTTACATACTAATCTATTGCATGTGAAGCATTCATTAGCACTTTTGCCCTCGTGACAAGACATTTGAACCTGGCAGCGCCTACGAGAACCTTGACTTGACGCAGGCAAGTTAGCTTTGGCTCTTTTATTTTCAACGCTCGCCTTTGTAAGTTCCTAGCCTAACTTGAAGAGAAAACCGCGTCTAGATATCTAGTTTGTTGTTTCTAAGGAGGTGAAAAAATGATCACAAGACGTTTCTTCCTTTGTTTAAGTACGGATCTACTAACTTTTTTCTCCAATCTCCAAGCCTCTCCTTCGCAGGACGTTCATCATTTTTGCCAAGGTAAGGAAATATGTTGATGACATAGTAAGAATCTACTTATGATACCATAAACTTTGTAAACAGGCACCTCCTCTTGGATGGAAACAATTGTTCATCGACAGAAATGTGAGGACCAGGCACGTAATTGCCTTGGCAGTTTGAAATAAATCTTGAAAACACATCTGATATCAGGGCTAATTTGTCAGTTGGCAATCGTTCCGATCTGGTCTAATTTTCGTCAAATCTCAGGAACCTCATAATTTCGCGAAACCTTTTACGCGACATAACATTCTTGCAGAACGGAAGTCCATATTTTTCGGACCACGTAAGATCATTCTCCATTCCTTTGGACTCAGTAGCTCCGCGAATGTACAAAATTGCTAGAAATTCATCCAGCTCAGTAAGAGACAAAGTCCAGCCTTTAGTTTGCAATACTCTTCTTGTTTCAATTTCAGTGCACCTTCCAATTCGATATAGAATATCAATTATTAGATGCGTTGACAGTAAGGACACCAGGCATCGCAACGTATTTTGCTTATGGGACAAAAAAGTCCCATCGGCGGTTCTAGTGTTAAGATGTAAGGTTGGAACTGTTCAAGACTTACCCCATCCGTGGCCCACCCTGGGTCAGATCAAAGACCTGGCGCGGGTTCAGCAACCACTGGAACTTTTGCAGCAGCTTCGCACCCTGGTTGCCACCCGACTTTGGATTGATAAACACGAGCACTGGTGTAATGTTGGCGGTCGGTATTGGTTTGATCACGAATGTGCGCGGTTCCCGCGGTATCGACACCTTCTTGCCGGCTTTCTTCTTTTTCTGGGGTGTTTTACGTAACGACGATTTAAAGTTACCCTTGCGCGGTAACTTCACAATCCATGACGGTGGAACGACAATGCTTCGGTGGGCTCCTGTTAGCAAGCAAAGCAAACGTGTTTATGATTAGTAGTGATTGGTCGTGCACTTGCGTTGCTGGCCGAGGACTCACCGAGCGTACACTCTTCGCCGATACGTTCCGGGTTGAAGCAAGCTTCCTTGTTGTGGTAGGAGGCTTTGCACCAAGCGCACGACAGTGCGACTATCTCCTTCGAGCTGAACGTTAGTTTTGCCTGAAGCGACTGTTGGGATATTTGAAAATACATTATAGAATGGAAAGTGACGCAAATAAAACAAACGACTAATGAAGATCCCTTAAAACGCTTAGAATTGATGTAGACAAGTAAACGGCGCAGAAGAGATGTTCTACAGGTCTACAAAATAAACAAAGCAGTACCACCATGAACTGTATGTCTACTTTTCAAGACTGTTAAATAGTCAAGTGTCTGGTAAAAGTGACAGATCTAATAGATTCACCTAATATCTGGGAATATTAGCCGACAGACTAGACTAGACTTCCCATCGTCTTCTCCATTTACAGTGCGATAACAGGTTCAACAACTGGGACCAACTTCTCGGCGCGATTCTCCACCAAAGTTAACCACCATAGTGTAGTATTACCATTGTGGCGAACCTCAATGGGAAATAGTTTCGCCTCGCATCCGTCACGATCGCACGAAACGGCAGTGGTTGGCTTATATCGTGTTGTTTTGTACCTTTGTCGCTGAAGACATTTCTTCAATGAGAGTTAACGTATTTATCAAAATTATCACTCACTAGCGTGTTTATCAATTAAAAGTCAGCAGCAGTTTATGGATATCAACGAACAATCATTTAGACACTTTAGGTTCAGCCTTGCATGGTGCCTGTGCGGAACCCGAGCACGATTCCCTATTGCGACGAGTACATCAGGGTTCCCGGAAATTATCAAATTACGAAATAAAGTTTGATTGTCCTTAGTACTAAATGCGCCATCACTGCATGATACACGTTATGCCTAACGCAAGTTAAATGACCATCAATCGAGCGTAGGGTTTGTTGAGATATCAATTCAACCGTGTGTACTATAATCTATTGCTATAAATCTGTATGTATACACCCGTCCTGTAAATACCTTGAGTTAGAATAAAAGTTCCGTTTGAGTTCTGCCAGCCACCGAAGCTAGACGCTGTTTCTGCACTCTGCTCAATAGGTTATGGGCCCAGACCCGAAGAAATCAGTACTGCGAATATAGAAAACCGGCTTCTATTGTGAAGTGTTTGTTTAACGGTAGTGCAGTGAAAACTGGTTTTAAAATGGAGGAAGAAAAAGTGATGTTGTTGCCGATGATGGACGGCACTAACTTTGCCTCCTGGAAATATCGAATGATGATTCTGCTTGAGGAAAGAGGACTTATGGACTGCCTTACGAAGGAAAGAAAAGAAGGAGGAGAGCTTAGCAAGAGTGATAAGAAGGGCAAGCTTTTGTTGATTTCTCGTATTGCGGACTCTCTTACAAAAATACGTTCCAAAGTCGCACTTCAATTATCCTATATTAACCCTATCCTATATTAATTTATACTTTGCAACGGTCGTTTATATGTTCTGATATGTATTGAATATATGTTTTAATTTTTTAAGATTAGGCACATTTTGTGCCTAATATAATATAATATAAAATTGTTCACCTTGCCAAATATTAGTTTGGAATTCGGATATTCTATGGTTCCTCCTCTGTCTACCTGAAGCGAAGGCTATATATGTGACCTAGATGTTAATTTTAGTATATAAAATGTTTTCAATTTATTTATTCATACTTTTACTTTGAAAATAATATTATTTACACATTTTTGCGTTATAAATATGTTACTTTTCTTTAAAAAGGGCGACAGTTACAATGGAGACGCCTAGTGTACTAAGATTATATATTGTTGAGGAAAAAGTTAAATTACTCAAAAAGTTGCGCAAAATTGCACAATATTTCTTCGCCAAACAATAAAATTAGCATTAGGCTTTAATTAAACCTACACGAAACCACGGTGATTTACGGTGAAAAAAATTGGCACGAAGTCAAAGTTATTCTTTGTGAAAATATGATCAAAACCTTTTTACATTTGCAGTTGCAACTTTTAGTATAATATTACGATTTTATTCGATAAGAAATATTAAGATTATGCATTATTAAAGCTTTCAAAAACACTTCTATTTATTCGTATATCTGAAAAACTCAGAGATTGAGAGCATTTCAAAGATGCATTAGAATTAAGATAGATTTTTTTTACAATTCAAACTTTGAAACGTTGTACATTAAAATTGTGTTGGATTAGGAATCCAATATTTTGGACTTTTCTTAGTTTTAACCTGTAGTTGAACTTCACTTCATTTGAGGAAATTTGGGGAATCGATTCCGGAGAGTAGGTACCGAAATCGATGCCGGAATCAAAATCGGAATGTGGATCTGGGAACGGTTTCAAAATCGGATTCAGTTTCAGAATCGCAATAAAATTGTTTCTGGTAGCAGTGTAAGTTTGAACTACATTCACAAGTCAGAAAATGTGTCGAGCAAATATCTCTCTACAATCGAGGTCATGCTTTCTTCAATGAAGATTATCCATGGCTACCATCGAATGAAATAACAATCATATTCAGGAGCTTCTGATATTTGTGTTCTCTCATATCACGAACTCCGGACGCTGAATTTTTTCATCAGCTGGAACGAGCTGGATCTATCCGTTAGGAGCAGAACAGTATAGCCCCGGTTCAAAATAGCCTGGTCGGCAACCTGGCAACCGACCATCCATCGGGCAGGTGAAATCCTGCTGATGAGACGAGATGAGCTGCGGTCAAAACCCCTATAAATTCGATCTTTTCGATATTCGATCAATTACGCGTTTCGGGCACAGTGCACGTTAAGAACAACAACAAAAACTGTAAATCTACGACAGTGCAAACATCATAGGGTTTGGGGCGGTTTTTCGTGATATGAAGCCGTAAAACAACCAGAGGAGGTTTTCGCACCGGGCCTAGAGTGAATCTAAATCATCATGCGGTTGAGCACGGGGACTTCAAAACGTGATATGGGCCAATAAGCCTGATTATCACACTCAAATTGTAAAGACAAGTTGTCAAAAATGGTTGATTGGTATTATGACAGTCGTTTTGTGTTGTCTGTTGGAGAAATATAACTCAACGACAAGCAATTTTACCATCACACTACCAAGAACATCTATTATGTAACACAAACGGAGATTCGTATTTGTCAAACTGTTTTCCGTCAGCTTTTTGGCACGGAAACGCGCTAGTTTTATTCGTTGTTTTGCTGTTTAGTTGTGAAGTTGCTATCAAAATGTAAGTATTTTATTTCAGTATGAGTATGAGAACATAATTAAGTGTCTTTGTATGGTCATATATGAATATATACCGCCATATATACATATATGAAGGTGCTTGTTGCAAGCGAGAATTGGTGTTACTGTGCTGTTGTACCTTCTGTAACTGGCACTGTTGTTATTGCCACTCCTGCCATTGTTGCAAAGCTTAGGAGTGGATGGCAACAGTAACATGGACCACGGCGCATGGACACGCGAATCCGGCTTGCATTAAATAGCAGTGCAGTCTAGCCAACAGCAGCAGTAACTTTTTCAATAACCTAGCGCAAAGTGTTAGTCCTTTGTGTTGAACATATATATTTATTTTTTTAGGAACGACAAAGAACCACGCACCTCGAGGGTACAATATCAAAAAATGATAGAACTTTTAGAAGCAGTCCCCGACATCGCCAGGGGCATGTATAAGGGCAATCAGTCAAATTTCTGGGAAGATTTGGCCGAAAATCTTAATGCTCTTGGACCGCCGATCAGATCGGGCGCAACGTGGAAGAGGGCAAGTCCAACAGTGCAACAACATATGTTAAATTTAGCGTTCAATTTTCCCTTTCTGTTTCATAGGTATGGTTCGATTATAAGTGCGCAGTCAAGAAGAAGCTGCGTACAAACAAAGCGTCTTTGTTGGCAACAGGTGGTGGACCATTCCAGCAAAAGCCCTTAAACGACGTAGAAGAGAGAGTAGCCAATTTAACAAACCTTAAAGCAACTTTTGAAGGCAACTCGGGTCGTTCATTTTGGCTTTTACTGGAAAATTCAGTGAATAACACCAACGAAAGCATTGAGTCCCCAATTCAAAACGCAGAGACAGAGGAACAAATCCAGGACCAGACCGCGACACAGCCCCAAGTCCGACGAAGGGGGAAAAAAAGGAAAAATACTAAAGAAGTCTTGCGCCAAAACCGAGAGCTACTGCAGCTCATTAAAAAAAATATTGATGAACAAAGAGAGTCAACCGCAGCTCTAAAAGAAGCTACAACTGCGATAAAAGAAGTCACTGCGGCATTAAAATACGCAACAGAGTTGATAAGAACTAATTTCAATAAATAATTATTTTAATAATCTTTTTTAAATTTTTATTTTATTTATAATACGACGGCTGAAGGACGTATTGTCATAATTGTTTTAATAAGTGTAGTGTTTATAAATTTTGGAAACAGTGAATTGAACTATGAATGTGATATGGATAATAAAATTATAAAATTACAAGAATGATATCTTATTGATTACTTGTTGCGTTTTATTCACCAGAGTTAGAATCTTCTACTTTATATGCAATACACATGTTGTGTAAAACACAACATACGTTTGTTATTTGAGTTGCTTTTATTGGTGTGTAGTGCAGCTGCCGAGCACCTAACAAGCATCTTATTCTATTTTTTAGCAATCCAATGGTGCGCTCCACTATTTCTCTGCCTAAAGCATGTTTCTGGTTAAAGGTAGCTTCTGGTGTGTTAAGAACAGGATTACGCTCTGGTGTTACTAACCACGGCTTTGATGGGTACGCAGCGTCGGCTGTGAAAATAAAGAACATTTTTAACATTCTCAAATTTCAACAAATTGTTGTGATTTCTTACCTAATACCTTAAACCCAGCTTCTCCAAGCTGATGTTTTGCAGCAAAAACGTCGTCAATTCCGCACACATTCCAAATATGTGAATCGTGATTTGCTCCGGCGAATTTGGCATTGACGTAACGAATTTTCATTAGATGATCACATATCTATAAATATCAATATTATTATTGAAATATAAATGAGAAGCTTTACTTACAATCATCACGTTTAAGCTGTAGAAGCCTTTTCGGTTGTAATGCTGGTCCCTGTCGTTCACTGGTGCTATAATTTTAATGTGTGTTCCATCAACAACCATCACAACACCTGGAATGCCACTTTTGGAGAAGAAGTATCGACGTGCATCTTGCGCTTCGTTTGGTTCCATGTCTAAACTGATCCACTTAGGCGCCAAAGTATCTTCTAAAATTCTCAAGCACTTTGCAAATGCCACAGAAAAAGTCGGCTGAGCAATAGCTATATTAAAATCGTTCCCGGTTCCATTTTGATAGCTGCCCTCTGCTAGAAACCGTAGAGTAGCAGCCAACATTTCTTTTGGGGTAAGACCTTTTGCCTTCACCGGCGGAAACCTTGGTTCGATCTCCTTTAGAATGTCAAGGAAAATTTCCTTAGATATACGAAAGTTTTTCTTGAATCTGAAAGTACAACCATGATGTCGAATTTGTTAAAAAGAGTTTACAAAAAATATGCACACGCTAAACTTACGCTTGGCTAGTAAGTTGCAAGGGGTCAAACATACTCCGCAGTAGTCGACGTTGTTGAGCCAGATCTTCCGTTCTTTCGTCGTCACTACTGCTATCATCAATCACAAAATGCGAAAATAACATTTTTTTTTATTTTAATTCCTAACTAGAAGACAAAACAAAATGTCGACTGTTTCCGTTGTTTACACTTCTTGCCTCCTGGACTACTAGATTTGGTGTATGATTTACAGCAGCTAACGGAAGAAAAAACTTAACGAAACTTGTTAACACAAGAAAAAACTCAAGAACGTTGTCATAATACAAATTTATTTTCCGTTTGTTTCTGCCTACTTGTCTTGGCACTTTTCCGTTTGTATGAGAAAATAGCCTCTAATGTTTTGCAATACAACATTTTTGCGCCTACACAGCAACACCGAGCCCATCGTCATGGCGATTCATGCAAGACAGTCCGAACGGTCCGAAGCACACGGCCCAAATCTGTAATGGGGAATGATTCGTGAAAAATCTAAGCTATGCTGGCACAGGCACAAGATCAAACGGAGC
>KZ064058.1:0-17461 GCA_002091835.1 Anopheles maculatus | reverse complement strand
CTTCCATTGTTCGACAGGCGGAAAACGGAGTTTGTGTTGATTAATTGCCCTTCGCCACTAATGACTACTTTTTTATCCCTATATTCTCAACGCCGGCCAGCCTAGAACCAGAAGAGGACCAGAGTGTAAGAAAAAAACGAACACACACACACACAATACACCTGAAGAGACAACCAAATACTTCACCGTAGACGTACAATATCCCTCTGTTTTTGCGATGAGTTACGATGATCTTTTGGTCAGTTGGTGCGACCGGATCGAATGATGAGCTTGGTTTCTACAGGCAACAGGCGGTAGCCCGGTTCTTATACCTCTCGCATACACCGACCGATACCGATACCGATAGCAAGCAGTGATAGTTCACCACACACACGCACACAGGTATCAGTCGAAACCGCAAAAATCTATTACGTGTTTTGTTTGTTTTTTGCTCTCTCTCGTTATCTCACATTCGATCTCTCTCTCTCGATCTCACTCACTCTTACGCTCTTCGCAGCAGACCGGGTCCTTTCAACCGGTTCAAGAAGCACACGAGTAATCGGGATGGATCTAATCACCGCAATGCCTCCGTACCGGTGCACGCCTCTGCAATGAAGCGAATGATTGGCAAAGCAACGCAAGCGACAAGGAGAAAGATATTTCAATTTATTCATCCACGGTTAACCGCAAAACTAGTGACTTGTGGTCCACCGGTTTGACTATCCCGGTGTTACGATTGGGACCGTTGAGGCGATGTCTGGATTTACGGACGGGACGGACATATTATTACGTTGCGGCATGCATGCCGAATACCTTCGAAGCATCCCGGGGCCGCTCAATTTGCACGGCTGGACGCGTGCTCTACATCGTGCAACTGACAGTGCAGTAAATGGTGCTTTGTGGTTTTTGCTGAACAACAAACACGGACGACCAGTGACAGCACGGGGCAGCCACACGCGCACCGCCTAACCCGGAAGTAATCATGTTAATGTCTAACAAGTTGGTTTTCGTCTAACTGCAAAATTGGTTTCGACATAAACTTTAGACTCCGGCTGTTTTTACTTGTTTGATGCTCTGGATGTATTTTTTTGTTTTTCGGTAAGGTACTTGTTGGAAGTTGGACACATGTGTCCCCCCTACGGTGTCCCACCAACTGGTCCCGCTGAGCGTGTATCTTGTTTCACAGCACGACACATCTTCTCAGTGTGCGGCACCGTTGTTTTTTTTTTTGTTGTCGGAATTGAAAAACAAGTGCCCCAAAACCCAAAAACTCCAGTCCAACCATCTGGTGCCGGACTGTTTCCACATTCGGGCCAAACTTCGATGATGGGCGCCAGACGGGTACGATGCAAAGATTTGTGTTTAGTTTGCTGCCGCATAATGTCACATTCACACCTGCCACCTTCGAAAATCGGGTTTCGGATGTTTGAGTTTTCCACTGTGTCGGCTGAGTCGGCCTTCTAAAGCGTATGTCGTGCGCGCTTGTCAGCCACCGGTGCGGCTAATATCGACGTTATGCAGTGATTGCAAAATGACAACATTTTGCGACTAGGAATCGATGATGCCACAACTTTCTTTTTAGCCGGCGAACCACTGTTTGAAGCAAATCCTGATTGAGGTTTTTTGGTGTTGATACTGCTCTTGAACGTTTAGCGTACGTACATCAAGGAAGTTGAGACCGGGGAGGGTTTGAAATAAGCTTCGGCATCCGTCACAGCTGAAAAGATTTAACGTGATAAACAGAACGCTATAAAATTTGGTAACACAACACAACAACACACCTTAAAAGTTGATGTAGTCACTCCTGAAAGTATGCAGTTTCTAGTCTCAGCCTTTCATTTTTCTATGACAGTCTCTACAAACGATTAAAAACACAAAATTGCATACTGTCAGGCGCGTTCATTAGTAAATTGCGGCCAAAGATACTAAAACGTACTTCGTTTTCATATTAAATCTGTGACTTCAAAACGTTCCTTTATCTAAACGCAGAAAAAGAAACACACGCACCCACACGCAAAGAAATGATAGGAAAACAGCAAAGGTGGTGCACAGAGCGTTGGTCTGGAAGGTAGGTTCGCAAGCAGCACTTCGCATTGCGCATAATTCCTTTAACTGTAGCTAAAAAAAAATAAAAGTAACCCGAGAGCGAACGCCAAAAGTAAATGTGTATTTTTGAAATTATGTTTGATAATCATGATGTCGTGTCAACACGAATCAGTGGCTTCGCCGCGTTCTGCTGCAAAGCACCGGAAAGAATTTTAACAGACAGGAAGTCTTCTTTCAGCTGTCAGCTGTGTGTCGGGGGTTTTTTTTTTTTTTGTTCCTTTCTCGGTCCCTCGATCCCGTTCTATCTCATCCACTCCACCTGCATAATGCTTTCCCACCAGTGCTGTCTCCTTCAGCCACCGGGGGCACCAACGCCAGATCAATCGGCTTTCGGTGCGATGAAAGACTGCTCGAGACCGGTCGCCGGAACACTTGAGTAAATAATCAACTCAACTAAGTGTAACAGCGCAGCAAATGCATCAATATTTACCATCGGCAGCCACTCATCGCGTAAAAAGGTTGAAAGATTAAATACGGATTTCACGGAGCGAAGGAATCGACTCTTTCTTTTAAGACTATCTGCTACTACTGCTACGTTAAAATGTACTTACATCCACCTAAAAGTATGCAATGCGCACTACAAAACGATCCCTTTCATATCTTATTCACCACTTTTTAATTTGTTTTGTGCAATTATTTCCTTCCCCCCTTCGGTTACGATAAATAGCAAAGAGGATGAATTCCTCAAGGGTACTCGGTTGGTAAGATTGGCACATCATAAAATAAAAAGGCAAACTAAGAGCTCGCCTTAAAATTGAATAGAATCTTGATGCTTCTCTACACTGGTACACACACACACACACACACATGCTCATCCTACCCCAACCCTGAATGCACCCATGTTCTAGCGGAACCCCTGTTCCTCCAGCTAACCCCACACCTGAACGATCCCATGTTCTTGGTGTTAGGCAAATTTCGATTCGACCCAAGGAGATATTTTTAGCAACGCTAGAGTGATAAATCGGTTGTTTCGTTCTAATTTCTATATCGTTCTCACTTGCACTAATACATTTGATAGAAGAGCATGCTCTGGAGAATAAACCATACCGCCGTGAGAGATATTTTTATACAAATAAAACACAACTTGTGCTTAAATCAAAACCGATTTCTAGTGCACGTTTTTATTACAGCTTTTTTTTTTTTTGTTCCTTTCTCGGTCCCTCGATCCCGTTCTATCTCATCCACTCCACCTGCATAATGCTTTCCCACCAGTGCTGTCTCCTTCAGCCACCGGGGGCACCAACGCCAGATCAATCGGCTTTCGGTGCGATGAAAGACTGCTCGAGACCGGTCGCCGGAACACTTGAGTAAATAATCAACTCAACTAAGTGTAACAGCGCAGCAAATGCATCAATATTTACCATCGGCAGCCACTCATCGCGTAAAAAGGTTGAAAGATTAAATACGGATTTCACGGAGCGAAGGAATCGACTCTTTCTTTTAAGACTATCTGCTACTACTGCTACGTTAAAATGTACTTACATCCACCTAAAAGTATGCAATGCGCACTACAAAACGATCCCTTTCATATCTTATTCACCACTTTTTAATTTGTTTTGTGCAATTATTTCCTTCCCCCCTTCGGTTACGATAAATAGCAAAGAGGATGAATTCCTCAAGGGTACTCGGTTGGTAAGATTGGCACATCATAAAATAAAAAGGCAAACTAAGAGCTCGCCTTAAAATTGAATAGAATCTTGATACTTCTCTACACTGGCACACACACACACACACACGGTTGCTCGCTATCTATTTGTCTTTTCGTTTGCCCGCACAAACACTCCAGTGGGACAAGAGCAAACGATGAGTTACTAAACAATTCTTGTTACTTTTTGCATTTATCCGTTTGAACTCGGTCAAGAAATGGTTCCGAAATTCCCCACCCCCACACACACATGGATAGTTGGACCCGAATCCTTTAGTTTGTGTGGCGCTTCAGAGGACCCACCGGACGCCAAACATTCGGTGCTCATCAACTGTTATTGGTTTCGGTTCCATTAGCCGTACGTCGAAGTGGTGGTAGTGGTCGACCATTACATGGCACATTGAGACTTTTGGTCGAAACTTTTGCACCAAACCAAAAACACACACACACACATACACACCGCGTCGATGTCCGATGGCGGGAGCAAACATTGCAGCGGTTATTTCTTTCCATTTTCCATTCCGTGCTAGACCATTCGGGTTCGGCACTCACAATCGATCGGGTCCCGATCGAGTCGCCGGAACTTCCCAACCCCAAAAGCAAATATTGAATTCTGTCCCAAAGTTCTCCTGGTACGAGCAGAGCGCACTGAAGCGAGAACGAAGACTACAACGACGAAAAAAAAAAACTTACGCCACGGAAAACTAGAATCGGTTAATTTCCCAGCCCACCAGCCTGGGCGCGCCCAGTATAAATCAAAGCGGGCCGGTTGGGCCAAAACTTTCGGCAGCGCTGCTCTTCAACCACGAAAACTTTTGTGCCCGGAAAAGCCAAACCGAAAGCCCGATCCTAATTTGATGTAAGAGTGTTCGGTGTGTTGTCCGGATGACTGGCGCCGGCCGTACAATTGGCCGAAGGAACGAACGAATTTGGTGAGCGAAAAGGAAAAACTAGCATTCCAAGCGTCCAGCATCCAGCATCGTGTTGCAGTTACAGCGTTACAGGACACGAGCGTTACATGCAGTGCCGGCGTAATAGGAAAAACTTTCCCAACCCCCCCATGCACGTAGAATAGTGTTCTGTCTTTAAGGGAACTTGGGATTAGTTTTCAGCTAATGTACGGTACAATATAAAAACCAGTTTTTTCGATTGTGCCTAAACCACCCACTAACGAAGCGCCTAAAGGTAGACATCGGTCGGTCGGTATTCTCGCAACAACAACAACAACAGCAAAAAAAAACCGCATCAATATGCGCTTTAAAGGTAGGAAACAATCAAAGACAGCCAATATAACAAAGACAGCGCCCGGTTATCCGATGCAACCACTCAGCCTGCACCGGTTGATTAAAATAACCCGATGCGCAGTTTTGGTGTGCTGCGGAGTCCAGCATGCTCCGTTGCGCCGTCCATAAGCATCTTCCAGCGTGTCCTCGAGTGTCTGTTGGTTCCTTCTTCCCTTCTGCACGATCGTTTGTGCAGTGGGGGCGATAGGTTGGAAGTCACGAATGCGAGTGTTTTCTCAATGGAATAAAATAATAGTCATTTTCCGGGTCCCGTACCGAGCGTCGTCGACCGGTTTGCTGCTTTCTGCTGCGTTTGGATTGATTTCATTCTCGATGGCTTTGGATGGCTCACCGGGAGGCGCGGCCAGGAGATAACACGCGCGCGCCCCGGGGATACGAGCCGCCAGCTGCCAGTCAAAGCGAAACGAGCCGGCACATCTATTATTCTGCGCTTCGCCCGAAGTACGCGTTCGAGTGTGTCGTTCGATTTCGGTCGTGTACAACCGGTGGGTTTTGCGGTGGTTTGTTGCTTGACTTGGGACAATAAATTGAAAAGTCAAACAGTCTACTTTGGTGGGTCGTTTGGCCAATTTTGTTCCGTGTGCACCGTGCTGTGCTTTTGCCTTTCGGTTTCAGTTGTGTTTCTTCTTCTTATTTGTTGTTGTTTTATTTAGGAGTGTGAGGAGCGAAACAAAACAAAAAATGCCGGCAAATAAAATGTCAAGTGTGGAGGGCGGATAATCGAAGAATGGTTCTAGCTGGCTAGAAACTTTCACCAATTTCGAATCGAGAAAAAAAGGCCACTTACACACACAGAGAGAGACGCGGCTAAATATATTACAATATAAGGCAATATAGCATCACGGCTGACACACGATCTATTCTGCTTGTTAGTTCTGCCTTTTTGCACATCAATTACCCCTGAAATGCGGCAAACAGTAGGACAAACACGGCGTTTGGCTTTAACCGTGCGCCCAAAGATATAGGCACGACACAAAATTTGCCAACTCTAATCACACATCCTTCTTGTCTTCTTCTCCCTCCCTGCCCTCGCCCCTGCCCCGTTTCACTCGACGCCATGTTTTTTTCAGCCCTCCGGACCGCTCCAACATCAACGGCGAGCAATCGAAATGATAAATTGACTCACGTGTATAGTTGTTTGAGGTTAAGGTTTGTTTGAGTTGCTTCCCGCTCTCTCTCTCTCTCTCTCTCTCTCTCTCTCTCTCTTTCTCGCTCTCTCTCTCTACTCACTCTTTACCTTCCACTCGCACTCATTAGTTCTGGATGCTGGAAACGGTCGGAGTTCAACCAGAACTGTTCCTTTTTTCTTTCTCCTTTCTTCACTCTGTGTGTGTGTGTGTAGCTCATTTGTTCCTTCTTTCTCGTCTCGTTCTCTACCGCACCGGGAAAACCGAAACAATGCACCGTTGGGGTGAACCTTAAGCAAACGCTTCAACCTGGCCAGGCATCCGGTTTGCAAACTTTTGTGTGTGTGTGTGTGTGTGTGTGTGTGTGTGTGTGTGTGTGTGTGTGTGTGTGTGTGTGGCTCATTTGTTCCTTCTTTCTCGTCTCGTTCACTACCGCACCGGAAAACCGAAACAATGCACCGTTGGGGTGAACCTTAAGCAAACGCTTCAACCTGGCCAGGCATCCGGTTTGCAAACTTTCCGGCGCATACGTTCGCTCGGACTACATTCTTTCCGTTTGAAGATCGAAATTCGAAACACCGGCCGGCCTGCCAGGATGCTCTATCACATCCATACTGTTGCGAGGGGACAGTCAATCATCGGGCATCAGGCTGCCACACAATAGCGGAGGAGGGTTCTGGAGAGTAAAACTTGCATGAGCAGCCTTCCGTAAGCCTACCCAGGACTCGCTCTTCTGATTGCGCTGTGAGACGGTGGGAAGCGGGAGCACCTCGGTGAGGTGAGGAGCGAAAAACTTCACAAACGATTTGCACAAAGCAGCAAACACCACCTCATAATTCTTGATGCCGAATCGATGGTGAAAGTATGCCACCAACTTCAACTTTGCCGAAGATCCAGGGAAGAGAGGAGAGGGGCATGGTGACGGGCAGCAGATGAAGTTGACCGTTGCGAATGTGGATATCTAGAATAACAATTTCCAACTGCCCAACAAGAACCATGTGTGTGTGTGTGTGTTCCACTTCATCCTCCCACATTTCCCACAAAGAGCAATAGAGAAGGCCATTGCGAGAAGAATACTAATGATAATATATTCACGCTTACCCACACACATACACACACGCACGCAGTGCCCTTGCAAAGTGGTTGCCCTTTGGAAAGGGTAACGCATTCTTCTCCCCTTACCTACCACCACTAGAAACATCAGCAAAAAAAGGGATATCCCTTAGAACAAGTGGAAACAAGGATCTCTCGTTCGTAGTCAACCCCTGAAACAGCCCCGTACGGAACGGATCCCGAAAACGAGAAGTTTTGTGCTAACCTTTTCCCACTTTTCCCACAGCTCATTTCCTCCTGTCGTGTCCCTCCGCTCACCTACTCGGCCCGTTCAAACCTTTCACCACCAACGGGACACAACGGAATGTGGAAATCATTCTTCCACACGCACACACGCACACGCACAGGAACACACACACTGTTGTGTGCATTAAAGGAGCTTTCGAAAGAAAGGAAGAAAAAAAAAACAAAACACACAAGAAACCGACAACCAACGGAAGTAAAATGGATAAGTGGCAAATTGGAAGGAAAATAAAATCATCAACCCGATGGCCGCCGTTCGTCGTACGATGTGCACAGAACCTGTGCTGCTTCTGTTTGGAACGGAAGAGAAAACAAAGGAAGGATCGGGAAAGAAAACCAGGCACACCCGCGCAGGCTGTTTGCAAATTTGTATTGTAATGTGATTCGGACGTCGGACATACGTATATTGATTCATTTTCCCCCGGTAAGATTAATCATTAAGTGTGCTTTTTGTTCTTGCTCGGTGTTTCGTTGCGTGGACCCCCGACACACAGCCAGATTAAGCATTTGTTTACGCACTGTTTGCTAGTATTGTGTGCGGGTAACAACAAACCACGCAAAGGTTTGGGTTTGATGCAAGCTAAATGGTACGTGTGATGCAAATTGCATACCTTTCGGCGTGTTTTAGGTATGATTACCCAAGAAACATTTATCTTTATTAATTTTGTTTTTTGTTGGTAAAAGATTCGACATTACTAAAGTCATTGGTTGAGAGTTAACAGTTGCTGAACGTGAATTACAGTGCAAGACGTTGACGAAGAAGACGATGCGTGTTAACGAAGCCGAGAGCTTTCACGAGAGCAGTAGTGGACGTCCTAGAGGTGACAACATTGCAGGCTCAATTGGAAAAAAATGAACCGACCATTGAGTGCGATAAAATTGGAGATATAACACCAAGAAGCCGTTCCAGCAGGATGCGTGCCTGATGTGCGTGAAATAAAGGAGCTGGTGACCTCCCTTTGACCCAATGGATGAAATGTGTTGCAATGGATGAAATGGGTGATGAATCTGGCTTGGTAGGACACGGTAATCTGAGATCTGATGATCTGAGGCAAACGTCAGTTGAAGTTTCATCATCATCGTCTTTGGCATGCGTCTATTGAATTGCAAGATATGCGGGAACTTGAACTTCAAACATCGTCAATTGAACACCTTCGAAGTCGTCCAAAACTTCACTTATCTGAGGTCCAAAGTCAGCACCGACAACAACGTGCTGGCTGCCAACCGGTCATACTACAGCCTTCTCCACTCAAAATACCTGTCGCAACGGACGAAGCTGGGACTATACCAAACCTTTATAGTCCCAGTACTCGCATACACCTCTCATAGGCTCTCAGTAGTCACATAGACATGGACTTTGTAACAAAACTGACGAAACTCTGTTAGTCGCGTTCGAGAGGAAGATGCTCAGAAGGATTTTTGAGCCTCGTATGGGTGGAAGCCGCTACAATGACGAGCTCTGTGAGCTGTACAGTGATCTCTCTCTCACCATCGTGCAGCGAATTAGGCTCGCCATGTTCCGGTGGGCTGATCATGTCTTGAGAATGGCACCTTACGACTCAGCCCGTAAAGTCCTTTTAAGCCATCCACACAGACAGAGGTGTTTGCCTAGAGATGACGACGACGGCGCTAGACCGTGAGCGGTATCGAGGAATGTTGCAGCAGGCCATGACAGCGAAGCATTTGTGGCGCCTGATAAGTAAGTCAGTAAGCAGTTATCTCAGTTAAGTTTACTATGTTGTGTTGTGTTTTCTTTATTTTGTATCTTCTAAGCGGGAACACTTCCTACGATGAGAAAAGACTACTCTTTGTTGTTCAATGTGACACCTTTACGCTGTCAAGAGCTGTTGTTTACATTTATGCTCACATAATGCTGTTACTTAGCACATGTTACTCAAGTCTTTTAAGTCTACAAGAGTACTTCTTTAAACACTTTTTGCAATTTTGCAATTATCCCAAACTTCCTGACGGTTGTCAAATCCGGAAGGATACGCTGGTTGGGGCACGTGAAGAGGAGGCCGGACATGACGGACATAAAGATTTGACATGACAAGATTCCCTTAACATCATGCAATTGCAGCGATTTTACCTTTAATAATCTGTCGCTGTATCCATTCTGTGTCCAGTCAATCAGCCATGTCCATAAAATAAAAACAAAAATTGATATTTTTCCATCTAATTACCGTCCTTTCATCTTATTGGTTTTGGTGCACACAGTAGGACTCAAATGCTTTTAAAGCAAAATCAAATACACCACATTAAGAGCTGTCATTGACCAACGGGCGGTATTATGGCGTATTAAGTATTAAGTGTAGAATAGAGTTGATTTCTTTCGTAAGGAGCTAAGGAGAAAGGTATTTAATTTAGTAAGAGCAGCTTTTTTATAGTTTAATTAGGACACTCAAGAAATACAAGTCCTAAAACTAAGTATTAAAAATGCGTTACTTGGGCCCTTCTCCTGCTGAGCAAAATTACGCCTAAATGTTAGCATTACGCACGCCATACATGTTGTCCTGTATCTTATTTTCCCGGCGATACCACAACCAGAAGCATCTTCCTTTCGACGGTGTTCGCGTTCTTGCACGATTTGCAGATGCGCCCAAAGAAAAGGCTCTCCCCATTGTACACAATTCGCTCGAGGCAAAACACACACAAAAAAACGAAGGCAAAACTTTATACTGTGTTTGGCACTACATTTTCCGTTACACTAGAAAGCTTCTTACGGTGCTTCTGCACATGAAACGTGCAGCTGTGTTTCACATTCGGCATGCCAAGCTCGGCAATCCTTCTTGCTCCATTCACGCATACAATAAAAATGCACCTTCTTCTTTTTTTGTACAGCCGTGCAACACTTTGCGAACCTTCCAGCGTCCTTTGTGTGTGTGTGTGTGTGTGTGTGTGTGTGTGTGTGTGTGTGTGTGTGTGTGTGTGTGACAGAAAAGAACAAACTCCTTCCCGGGCGGCAGTAGTTGAAGAACGGGCTTTAGCCCCATCCATTGTTTCCACATTGTTTCCAACCGGGCCGGTCGTCATTGCCAGCTCATTTTCATGTGATGTACGATAATCTCGTTGCCCAAGACGGAAGCCACGCCACGTTTGCCCGGGCAACGATACACATATAGGCGCCTCGGTCCGTTTCCGGTTCTTCCCGAGCCGGCCCAAAACAACATTGTCACACATCACGACACGACCGGGAGAAAATAGTGTGTGCGAACCGGTTTTTAATTAAATCTTTGCCGACTGCAAAATTGAGACCGGTGGATGGGCAAATCCTTAAAACTCCAGCGTGCAGGGGGTGATTCGCGTGACGTTTTCGATGGGACAGCCGTCCCGTGTGCTTGTAGGAATCGGGCGAAAAAAGGAAAATGTTAGTAACAATTTAATTAAGTTTAAGCAGGCTTTAGAGAGTGTGGTGGCGGAGGTGTGATGGGTCGTGTGTTAGTGGTTTGTCTGGCCTTAATTTTGTATAAACTGTATCGGTCCGGTCCGAAATGACCATCCGTAGCTGTGACAATTATAATAATAATTAACATCAATCTATGCGAATAGCTTAGACAAATTTTGCACTTTTCTTTTTAAATCAATTTAACTTTTTTACTAAGCTTTTACGTGTCGTTTTCGCCACACTATTGCGAAGAATAGAAAGTATTAAAAACACTCTAAAATTGCATACCTTTAGGGGTATACGAACTGCGCTTTTCGCTCTGCACAGTGGGCATTTCGAAACAAATATTTGGGCTAACACTTTTTTCGGTAAAAGACTCGAGAGGGCCCCCCCTGGAGGAAATTTGTTCGTCACTATAGGAAAAACGCCGAAATGTATGCAAAGCGCAGCACATTTACACTATGGGTGTGGATAATCTTCTGCAAGGACAAAAAAAGATGAGTGAATTTAAAGAAAAAACGGCTAAATTTACAATTTAAATAACCTTTTCCTCATCATGAGCTCTTCGTTTGATCGCGAAGGGTCATCTCATCTATTCAGTTGAGCAATGGATGAACAATCCGGCCAATAAACTGCCCCTTTGATGTCGAACATATTTGAAGGAAGCATTGTACCGGGTATATACGATAGATACCATTAGGAAATTGACGAACATTATGCAGAGCAACTTACTAATTAAAAGGCATATTTTAAGTTTATTTTTCATGTTCTATTTGGTCTCTAGAAAGCATTTTAAGCAATAATAGAAATTGTATTTATTTAATAAATTTTGACCTCATGAAAAAACACTGTGCGACAAAATTGACAGCTTACAGTGCTGCACATAAATAATTCTAGGGGGGGGGGGCCTTCTCGAGTCTTTTACCAAATATTCCATTCCTTAAATTTATTTTTACTTTAACTTTTGAGCTTTTTTTCCAAGAAATGCCCAGTGTGCGTGCGATTAAATAATACAAAAATCCAAACGCAACGTGATGGCGCACAAGTCCCTCCGTTTGCCAGCAAAATTATGACCAACAGATTAATCATCCCACCATCCACCGAAACGTGCCCAACCGTCAACGATAACCAGCATGCGAATATCGTATTCGATTCTTGCGATTCCTTGCCCGTTCAATACACACCCATTACAAATGTCCTGGGATCGTACACGCATGTAAACGACGAACGAAAAAAACAACGATGCTTGTTGCTGTCCCATGTTTTTTTGTTCTTCTCCCGTTTTCACCTTTGTTTCCCGTTTTCCTACCGCAACACTTTGGAATTCGAACGCTCAAATTGATCAAAATTTATTTGTCAAAATGAAATAAATTACTTGCCTATACCTTACCGCATCGGTTGTTTCTTTTTTAGTTTGTTTGTTGCATGTTATTGAACACTTTTCAACACTTCACCGGAAGCAGACGGTGCGAACGAGGCACAACACAATGTGACCTAGCCGTGGGTATGTGTGTGTGTGTGCTGTGGGCACACGGGAATTAATTAATTACCGTCACACTTTCTGAACCTGAAAACAGCAATTTATATCTATTTTTCACACATTACTAATGGTTTGGCGCCCATATGCGAACGGGTTCGTTTACATTTTTATTTTTATTTCTTCAAACCACATATCAGGACCTAGCGTGTTTGCCGGCCCGGTAAGGACCTGTACATGACCATCGAATTGTCGCAAATGCGTGATTTCAGATGATCCCAACACGTAAAAAGTGATATTTATCATAAATTTTACAATATAGTTTTGGTATACGTTTTAAAAGGAATCATTGAATCATGGTGAGCCTGCTCAAGCACATAATTCGACGCTATCATCGCTATCGCTATCAATTACCGAATTGAGGAAGCTTTGAACCACCAATTGCATAACGTTAGGCGCGTTTGAAAAATAAATAATAATGTCGGAACTTTTAACGACTTACTAGAGCTGGGAAGTTTGCATAATAAATATCCGCAGAGAATATTTCTCTGTTCTCCTCTCTCTCTCCCCCCCCCCTTCCTTCCACCGCCACCACCCACCTTACAACGAAATTTAACAGTGTATTTCGATACTTTCACACATTTAGCAATCTTTGTATGGCACATTGCATAACTGTAGGCGCAATTTAAAGAATAAGTATTACACGAATGAATTTAGATGATTTTACTTGATATTCTTGAAGAAAGTGTGTCTAATCCCTCTCGCCATAAAGAATATTCGTTAACGAAAAACCTCACCCTTCCTACCTTCCACTTCCCCCGCCCATAGGCTCGTAAAGCAATGGTTCTTCCTCACATATTTAGCTCACAAACGTGGTAAAACACCTCACAATTGCAGTATTTCGGATACTTTGTATGGCAAATTGCATATCTTAAGGCGCGTTTATTAGATGCATATTAAAAGCAGCCGTTTTAAATGATTTTGTTTGACATATTACTAGAAAATGGGCCTAATTTCTCTCTCTCTCTCTCTCTCTCTCTTTCTTTTCTTACGCTTCCCTTTACTTATCTTTTCCCAACTCCGGAAAAGTGTAGTCCGATATTATCACCAACATCAGCTCACAAAACGCAAACCAACCAACTGCTGCGTGCAAACACACATAAACGGAAAATCAAACTATCCCGCACTGGACACTGGACAGCATGCAAAGGACCCACAAAAAATAAGAAAAAAGTAAGAAAACGACAGCTACTGGACAAACGGCAATCAGGGAAAAACCTCGACCGTGGGGACCAGCGGGCGTACGGGGTACACTTGTTACCATGTAATCTTCATAAAGTTTTATGCTTCCGTCCCGTCGGGCGGGCAGATCCTGCGGTTGGCTGTGCCCGGAAATGTACGGGAAATTGGACCCGGGCAGTGTAGGTAGACGGTAGAGAAGAGGGAACGGAAAGAAAGAAAAAATACTTCGCTTAAGCGCAATGGTCCAGTGGAGTCAAGAGATTTCTGCCATTTTGTTTTTTTGTTTTGTTCTATTGGGAAAATCCAGTTTTCTTATACGCTTCCGTTGGTGAGACAGATTTTTAAAGCGACTCGCAAAAAGGCAACATCGGATTTGAGCCAATTTAGTATCTTCGATAGTTCACTATACGGGTGAACTACTAAACACGCGAGAATCGAATTTTGAATGTAAAGTTTTGTTCCATTCCTTTTTTAATGCGGGAATGCATATCTTTAGGCGCTTTCCGGGCCACAGGCAACAAATCCATTCACATTTTCTGTTTTTAGAATGATTTTGCAATGCTTAAAGCATAACTTTAGGCGAATTTCACGCATTGTAATTCATTTAACTTATAGCAACATTTTTCGCTTGCATTAAACCAATCCAGCTGGTAACTGTTGCCACAATCGTTTACCATTTTCGGGGCGCCCATTCTTCATCGCTTTTATCCAATTTTCGGGGATTGAAAGCTTCCCTCTTCTATCCCCTTGACCCCCCCCCCCCCCCCCCTCCCCAACAGCCGGGTGTCAATGTGCAGAAATGATTTGAATATTTCAATTGCATATTTCACTCCCATGGTTTCGTGCTGGTGGTGTCAAGCATCGTTCGTCTGCAGAAAGATGCTCCCACCAGTACGAGCGCTGTACCGAAAGACTCATCCCACTGTTTTCTCGAAAACTCCCGTCCCCGGGCACTCTTTCACTATCTCGCGCGCGCGGAACTGGACACAAATATTCGTTGCACAATATAAAATAAAAACCCACTGATTTATAAGCTCGCCCTAGCCCGCTGGCAGACAAAAAAGCGAGTGACCCGAAAAACCCATCGCCGGATGATGGCAGGCGAAAGGATTAGTTTTGATATTCGTCCTCACTTCATGACGGACGAACGACTCGCAAGTCGGTGTGGCAGTTGATGAATTTTCGGCTCGGCAACTTCAACCTTGCCCGGGTCCCCGACCCGGTTGGCGCTGAAACGAATCTAATTTCTGCCCCGGACTGGTTGAAGCTCCGCGTCTCGTAGTATGGATTTAGTGGGTGAGTGTTTTTTTTGTTTTTTGTAGTCTAAGGCCAATTTTTAATACCAACCAGTTTGCAAATCCATTTCAAAACTGGATATAAATGGGGCTCTATTTTAAAGTACGCTGACATCTGTTACATGTTTGCCTATTTGCAGGCGTTCTGCGTAACACAAAATCAATTCCATCAAAATTGGGCGCCTAGATGTATACTTTACGTAAAGAGGATTAACAATCTCATTTGACAAGTTAGTAGCATACATCTAGGAGACAAGGACTTAAGTTTTTATTAAATGATTTTACACACAATTTTAACATGAGATTGAAACATCCTCTTAAACCTCTTATTCAACCATGTTGCACTCTAATAAACGTCGTACCTCGTCTAGTGCTGCTGTGCCTCACCACGACGCCATAGTTGAGCTGATGCGTACCGATTACAGTATCCGTCACAAGAATCCGTCACATCTTCATCTCATCTACCATCAGGACGCGATAAGTTTATCGATAAACCACGTTTATGAGCGTGATTAAGCACCCGAATATCGGTGGTCACGACTTGACGGGGGGAGGAGGTAGTAAAATAGAATCTCGAGCGCCTTATTGTTGATGTCCACTAGACCTCGTGTGGACTTGTTTTTCTTTCTGTCTCTCTCGCTCTATACCTCACCGAAGGACACAAGTTTCTTTGTTCCGCCATATCTTTACGCAAACCAGAGTATGTATTCTTCTGGCCCTGTGAAAATCGGATGCTGATGCCAGCAAGATTAGCGCAACATTTAGCAGAAGCGCTTCAATCTGTCCACCCGATAGTAATCGTCCGATTAATCATCCCTGTTGCGAACGCTCGGCTGGGCGAAAGCAATTAGGCATCGGTTAGACTTTGCATAGGCTACAGCGTGACCTTGGATCAGCAACAACGAGCGACATCATCATCATCACCATTTTGCAAGGTATGGCGACCAGGCATACGTACCGTACCGTCGCATCAAATGCGCTCCACGTTCGCTTTTATCGCGCCCGCATGTATGCAATGTTGTGTGGATGTGTGTGCAGTGATGCAACGAGAGGCCCATTACCGTTCGTGTTATAGGGTTGGCGTTTTGTAATGGTTTGCCATGCTTCTAGCTACGCTACGGTATCGATGGTTGGGCACGTTCCTGGCATTTACACCGTTTCCGGCAGACAGTAGCAATAGCAGTTGCGTTAGTTACACGTTCCTTCGAATATCACTTTACCATAATTTTAACCATCCTAACGCTTACCCTCGCTTACCGGGCAGCCAACCTTTCGGAGGTCAAATACGACAAATAGCAACGGACCTTGGAGGTGGGTTTTTCGGGTTTGAGTTTACATCATCTAACAAAAACATTAGACATTACGTGGTTTTGTGCACCGACCGTACCAACGAGCAGTGCGCTATGGGTCTCCGGTATGGTCTGCAATCGCACTGCAATCGGGGTTGAATGTCAGTGTGCCGAGCCCGACCGAACCGAAACCGGATTTTGGGGGAAGGCGAGAAGAACGCCAACAGCAGCGCGTTAATTAATGTTTTAGGGTTAAAATGTGTACCGTTCACGATGCAAATTTATATTGCTTCCCACATGTGCGAGGTATGCGAGCTGGTATGCCCGATGGTTTACCATTTTATTGGCCTGGCGTACCATTACCCCGTTTACCATACGCCCGACGTCCTTGGAGGCGCCGTCCTCGCACTCGCCTACCAACAGGTCCTTCCGAACGATTCGGCTACCTCACGAAAAACCCACCCCGGGGGGAGTTGGGAAAGTTCAAGATTTTTCACCACCATCCCCCCAAAAACCGGGCACCTTTTAATCCTTTCCGCAATTGCCCATTCCGGGGCAGCTGTAACTCTCGCAACTGCAACTTGCATCCACTGTGTGTGTGCCGGGTCTCGGTAAACTTTCCACTCGAATTACCTGCAAACGAGTCGGTAGTAAATAATCCAACTCTTCGTTTGCGAGCTCTGGGTAGCAAATGCCAGCAGTAAGCTAGGTGCTCTATATCACCTCCTCTGCAAGCCCCCCCCCCTCGTTGCAACCGTCCATATTCTCGGCGGTTCTGCAAACGGATGCCTAGGGCGGCACGTTTTGCTGAACATTTTACGGGCGATGGCACGCGCCCAGCAATTTCAAGATGGAGGCACAATCGAACCGAACTTTAAAACCCCGTTTTCGTACTGACGTGTGACCTTGTGTGAGCCGTCTGTGTGTGTGTGTGTGTGCGAGCGGAGAGTGTAAAGCCAAGCGGAAAGTAACAAGCTTAATCAACACCCGTCGAACGTCAGCGTGCCAAGCGGCCATTACTATTACGCCATTACGGTCCGCCACAACGGGCCAATTTCGGGCTCGTTTGGGAAGGTTGGAAAGCGTGTGAGAGAGAGAGAGAGAGACGAAAGTCGAACAATAGTTGGTCTGAAAGGTTGAAGAGTCAACACAATCCGGCTAAGAGCATCGCGTTAACCCAAGCCTACAATACGATAATGTCCCCGTTTTCTTAGCCAAGATGGAGGATGATAGGATAAAGCACATACACACACACA
>KZ064057.1:10571-26881 GCA_002091835.1 Anopheles maculatus | reverse complement strand
AAAAAAAAAAGAAACACACCACCTCACCCGTATCCAGGGTTCGTATGAGTCAGGGGCAGCAGAGTAGAGTAAAAAGCTTTTCCCTCGGCCAGTGCGCGAATCGAAGCGCAACGAGAAAAAGGAGAAGCAAGAGAAAGAGCAAACGATGTGTGTGGAAGGAGAGGGAAGGGAGAGAAGAATGGGGAGGGGGGGCAGTGATGGACACTGAGTCGCAAGCACTGGAGAGCCTCGGGCATGTCGGACGGTATGTACCGGCCACCAGTCTGCAGCTGAAGTCCGCACGAGACTGAAGTAGTCCGTCTGCGCGTTGTGTTACCTTTGAGTGTTTGGTAGTGTGGTGTGCCTCCGTCGTACCCGTGGCAAGAAGAGGTGAATAAGATCAGCGTGTGTATTTCTCAAGCGTTTGGGAAGGAACACTTGATTGCAACGTTCTACAACTTCAACTCAACTTTTCCTTCAATCAATCCAAACGTTCGCGGCTCAATATATTCGGAGCACGGCAGAACTCTACAACTTGGTGTTGTTGTGATTCTTAGTTTGTTCAGATGTTGTGTGTGTGTGTGTGTTTGTGCGTCGGGTTGATGACAATAACTTCCGGTGATTCGTCGCATTGAGTGTCCTGTGTCCCTGGAGCGGACATTGGAGAGGATGTCGTAGAATCGTTAATCGAAATATGGGAATCGCTACCCAACTGCAATCGGTGTGAAGCGTGTGATTGATTGTTGGAAGAGTCTTGGTGAACGTGCAGTGCATTAGCAATGATTCTCGTTGGTACTTCCAGCTAGCTGTGTGGGATGTTTCGAAAAAGGGAACAAAAAGCACTCAGAAATAGACAACAATTCCATTGTTTCCAATGTTCTTAGGGAGAGAGGGACCTACGGATACACGCATGCCACACATACAAAGCCACAAAGATAATGAAGATGTTGGATGTTCGCTTGTAGCCGATTACTTGATTACTTGCCTTTTGCAATCCCACTGATCAGTTTTTCGCCATTTCAACTCCATTTACAGATAAACTACTCACCAATCACCAGTCGCCCCCAACCAACCCCTCGGCGGCATCCCGTCGTGTACCCTCCAGGCCCCTTTGCGGATTCTTTGCGTGTGACGCGGCTCTGTTGAGCATCGAAGGCAGCCACCCTGTATCTCCAACCGACCGTCGCCACCATGAATGGTTCCGGGTATGAGATAAATACAAACGGTGACATCCTGCTACAGAACCAGCAGAAGGGCTGGTGGACGATCGGGCTGATCAATGGCCAGTACAAATACATGACGGCCGAAACGTTCGGTTACAAGCTGAACGCGAACGGTGCAAGCCTCAAGAAGAAGCAGCTCTGGACGCTCGAACCGTCCACCACCGGCGATAGTAAGTATTATATGTAGCCTGTGGGATGTGTATCGTCTACTGCGTAACTGTGCTTCACCCGCACCTGAGAGCTCCGTAATTGTATCATAATTAATAACTCCGTTTGGAGGAGGAGATATGAGAAACAGCAGGGAGACGAAGACGCGCGCCAGGTAGCAGCAGTTCATCATGGTCGATTGATTTTGTGTGCGCGTCCTCTCTATCACCTACTTAAAGCTTATAAAGGCTTTAACCGGAGCACCACGGCGTACAGATTTCAGATTTCAGTTTTCCCATAAATTACTGTCATTTCGATTCCGGCAAACAGTGAGACAGCGCCAAGACTTCGCTGGTGGCTGGGGGAGGGGGGGTTTCATTTACTTTGTGTGCCCCGTGTGTACGTGTGCATGAATTTTCTCTAATTGATGGTAGTGCGGCGGCGAGGCAGTCGGAGGATTAATTTTTATTTCAGTGCGTTTTCTCCCCGGGCGTGTGTGCGTGGTGGATGAATTTTTATATTGGGTACGTCGTCCTAGATCGTGCGCCCGCGCTCACTCCCCCCACCCTCCTTTCTTGAGCATTTTGGACGAGATCGCGTGCACCGGTGCGTGCTCTGCCGGGCGGGCATTTTCTTTCCTTTATTGGCACGCGTTTTGTGTCTGCGCCCGACGAAGTATCCATCACGATTTGGTTGGCTGATCGCCGGCGCTGGACCAGATTGCGTGTGATCATCATCTCTGTGTGCTCCACGCGCGTGAAGTAGTGCTTCGGTAGGAGTGGTGGTGCGGAGCAAGGGAGGCTTTCTTTATTTTCTTCGTTTTCCTTTCCCTCGCCCAAAAACGCGAACACCTGCTAATGTGTGCTTCCTTTCCTCGCTCGCGTTTTCTCACCAGGTATCATCTATCTGAAGTCGCACCTGGGTCGCTACCTCTCGGTGGACACGTTCGGCAATGTGCTGTGCGAGTCGGAAGAGCGTGATGCGGGCAGGCGTTTCCAGATCAGCATCACCGACGACAATTCGGGACGCTGGGCGTTGAAGAACGAGCAGCGCGGATACTTCCTCGGAGGCACGCCGGAAAAGCTGACTTGCACGGCAAAGGCGCCGGGCAAGAGCGAACTGTGGAGTGTCCATCTGGCTGCTAGGCCCCAGGTAAGAAAAGAATTCCCTTTTTTGATTGAGACCTCTGAATTCTAATGGTTGTGTCATCTGGTCTGTGACAGGTTAACTTGCGCTCGGTTGGTCGCAAGCGGTTCGCCCATCTGTCCGACACGCAGGACGAAATCCACGTCGATGCAAACATTCCGTGGGGTGAGGATACGCTCTTCACGCTGGAGTTCCGTGCCGACGAGGATGGCCGTTATGCGCTGCATACGTGCAACAACAAGTAAGCTGCCTGAACCTTTTCTTCCAACAAGCACACAATTAATGTCCGTTCATCTGTTACGCCTAGATATCTCAACTCCAACGGCAAGCTGGAGAACAAATGCACCGACGACTGTCTGTTCTCGGCCGAATACCACAGCGGCCATCTAGCGTTGCGTGACCGGCACGGACTCTACCTGTCGCCGATCGGTTCGAAGGCGGTGCTGAAGTCACGCTCGCAGACGGTAACGCGCGACGAGCTGTTCTCGCTCGAGGACTCACTGCCCCAGGCATCGTTCATTGCCGCACTGAACAGCAAGTACGTGTCGGTAAAGCAGGGCGTAGACGTAACCGCCAATCAGGACGAGATCGGCGAGAACGAAACGTTCCAGCTCGAGTTCGATTGGTCCGCACACCGGTGGGCACTGCGAACCACCCAGGACCGTTACTGGTGTCTGTCGACTGGCGGTGGCATCCAGGCGACCGGTAACCGCCGTTCGGCCGACGCACTGTTTGAGCTCGAATGGCACGGCGATGGATCGGTATCGTTCCGTGCAAACAATGGCAAGCTGTTGGCAACGAAACGCTCCGGCCACCTGTTTGCGACCGCGGAAGCGATCGAGGAGACGACCAAGTTTTACTTCTATCTGATCAATCGACCGATTCTGGTGCTGAAGTGCGAGCAAGGATTCGTTGGGTATCGTGCGCCGGGCAGCAACAAGCTCGAATGCAACAAAGCCATCTACGAGACGATCCTGGTCGAGCGTGCCCAGAAGGGTATCGTCCATTTCAAGGGTAAGGATGTGTGAAAACAACGGAAGTCAAGGAACGCATAGAGGACGCTAACACGTTTTTTCCTTACTCCTCTTCCTGGCTGTAGGTCAAAATGGCAAGTATTGGCGTGTGGATGGTGAAGGCATTGCGGCCGATTCGGATGTGCCGTGCGACGGGTTCTTCATCGAGCTGCGCGAACCAACGCGCATCTGTCTGCGTTCGAGCGATGGTCGCTACCTGGGCGCTACTAAGAATGGTAGGTTCAAGCTCGTCGACACCGGTTACGATACTGCCACCCAGTGGGAATACTAAGCGAACGAGAACCGGGTTGCGTTAGTTGGTAGTAGACAGGAGATCTGCTGTTCCCGCGAAAATCGGAAAAGACGGTCTCGTTTTCTTTCGTGTTTCTTTTGTTGGCTTCTTCCTTTAAACGACGAAGAAAGTGTGTGTACGACCTTGATGGGTATGCAGGATCCGTTTTAGGACAAGCTATCATCGGTCAGCAAATTTATTTGACAGAAATATTTACGATATTTATTCAGACATATATATGTGTGTGTGTGCCTTTGGGTGTGTAGTGCGTGAAAATGCAATTCAATCTCTCTCTTATCGTCAACTCACATACAACATACACACGCGCGCACACACACACATATATTTATATACATACTCTATAGAAAGGTGGAGCATATACACTGACATTATACACACACACACCAACTTCCAAGGCATGGAGCGCATAATACACACACTTAAACACTCATTTAGCCTAGTAGTATATTATACGTGTATGATTGATTATAAATTTCAACAGGTCAGGGAAAACCAACGACACACACACACGCATTTATGCGTGCCGAAGAAGGAATCCAACACCAGACGCTTTGCGTCTTTGCGCGAGTTGTAGCGTGCGCGTGTGTGCTTGTGAGTCTCCATTTGTTTGGAAACGGTTACAATGTGAAAGAAAAACGGAAGGCAAACATTTGTATTTATTTGAGAAGTAAAAGACGAAGAAGGAAAAAAAAACATACACTCACACAAACAACACAAGAAAACAGAGGAGATAGTTATCCTCAGGTCGTATGAAAGTTTAGTTTTTTTTATATCCTATTGCTATACATATATTATATACTTACACGAACGTAAAACCACTCACACACACACACACACTCGAATATATTTAATTACTACCCAAATTGCAGCGAATGTCGTCCAGATGAGGGGAGGATTTTTCTTTGTGAAGGTGTTCGAAACGAAAGCTAAAAACTAAACCGCAAATGGCAAACGATCCCAAATGCTTCAAATCAGGTTAAAAATGTGAATTGCTAGCTAAGCATCTGGTGCACAATGAATGAGAGATAGAGATCGAGTGGGAAGGGGAAAGCAATATAGAAGAAAGGTAACACTAAGCGGGGGTATAAAGGGTAGTGATCCAGGGGGTAAACGGGGGGAAGAGGTGATGTGCGGGAAGAGGGGCGAGAGAAGTGATAAAAACTTTTTTTTTGCTAAACGTGTTTCTATGTACCAACCGTGTGCGATACCAACCGTCAACTTTAAGCATCTTTCACAGATTTAAGCGTTATTTATGCAAACACACGCACAACATGCACGCTAACACGCACACACAAACCACGAGGAAGTGCAATAACCCGGTAGAAAGTTGGAGGAAGGGTGGTTCCTTACATCAATAAACAGAAGACTACATTGAAAGAAAATTGAAGTTCACTAATACGTAACTCAAAACAGCTGACAGAAAAGGACCTACGTCTATGTGTGTGTGTGTGGGTGCTGGTGCGCATGGAAATCTGTGCGTGTGTGTGAGTGTATTTATCGCTAGAAAGATTATCTTAAGTACAGTAGGCAAGCAGCAACACAGAATCATTAAGACATCATCATTAATCAATAAAAACAAAACTCAAGTCAAAACCAACTCCGATGGCGCGCATGCTCTCTCTCTCCCTCTCGTCGTGCGCTCGAGAATATCCGAAATGATGCTAACGTACTTGCTTATCAGGCGCTTCAACTGCTTCTCGGTCTTGGTCTGCTGCAACAATCCTCGATACCGGTCACGATCGAGTGCTGTCGTCTGCCAATCCAATATCTTGACCTATCTGGCAGATCTGGCAATTATGAGCCTGTTTAGTACGATGGTGTGATCACCGTACAGCTCGTAGGTTTACTTACATGGAGATAAACAGTGTCGGCAAACAATACTTGTAAAACATTCGCCAAACACGGTCGAAAACATTTTATTTAAGTTCCAAACTCTAAACGCGCACAGCATAATAATAGCGATTGGTTGACAGCAGGGAGAACATTGTGTTTTGGTATGGTTACCACTAACGTAAGCGGTTTAAGTAGTTAGATGGAGAAGAAAGAAGAAGAAACAAAACATAACATGCTGGTAACTTAATGAAAACCGACCCTAAGATACACTACTGGTACCGTTCAGTCACTCTGCCTTTTTCGTCAAACCGAACCAGATTCAAAATGGTGCTGCTGCATAGCAAACACTAAATAGCACACGCGATCGCCTCTTTCCAGTCGTCTGGGCCCAAACGTTGTGCTTGCTGCTGGCCGAAGGGCGTCAGAACTTGTCGTCCGTGTGCAGCGTATCGAGACCGTCCTCCACGTTGATGTGTATGTTGATTGGCCGTTCAAGATCGAGCAACTCCGACGGTGATGCCCGTTGCGGATCGTCCACGCAGGTAGTTGTTCCCGGTTGACCGGGTTCATCGTCACCACCACCGCCAGAACCGGCATGGTCACCGAGCGACGGGAACCCGGACAGCTCATCGACCAGGACACCGAGATGATGATGGCCGTGATGCGCATGATGATGGGATGCGGTCGTCTGATGGTGCGGATGGTGATGGTGGTGATGATGGTGATGGTGGTGGTGTTGCTGCTGCTGCTGCTGCTGTTGCTGTTGCTGGAGAGAGCTTTTTTTGACTCGAGTGTGACCCACATAGCACCTGTTGTTGATGGTGGTGATGAGGATGTGATGGTAGTTGCTGATGGTGTTGCTGTATTAGTGTGAGCGGTTGATCGGTGGACGGTGGCCCGGACGCACTGAGCAGTGTTTGATCGAGGTTGAAGAGCGATTCGTGCTTGAAGCTCTCCATCGCACCGAAGTGGTCCACGTGCAGGAATTTCATTTCGTCGTCGTACACGGAGACCGGATGCTGTTGCTGCTGATGGGGATGGTGTTGATGGTGCTGGTGTTGATGCTCGTGAGGCTGATGCTGCAGCGTCTGTTGCTGCTGGGTGGAACCATCGTTTGGATGGAGTGAACAACAGCCACCAGCAACATCATGACTCGCCCCGGACACATTCACCGTCCCTAGCCCATCGGCTGTAGCATTCACGGAGCTGGTGTACGATGGCGTAAGCTTAGTCGAGTTGGCAGACGTGGTGGTGGTTCCGGTGAAGCTGTTCCACTCGAACGTTAAACTACTGGACCGACTACCATCCAGCGAGTTAAGATGGTCGAAGTTGAGGTTAAGGAACAGGT
The DNA here is from genome assembly GCA_002091835.1 of Anopheles maculatus. Classification (NCBI taxonomy): domain Eukaryota; kingdom Metazoa; phylum Arthropoda; class Insecta; order Diptera; family Culicidae; genus Anopheles; species Anopheles maculatus. The sequence continues at coordinate 19,879 of KZ064057.1, read as the reverse complement.
TGGGCGATAGACGACCGGGCGAGGAGAGTGATCCAATGGTGAGGCGTGGTAAGTCTGCATCGACCACACTGTATCCGGATGTGCTCACCGTACCGGACCCGGTTGGATCGTCTGGCAGACCGAGCGTCATACTGTGCAGCGAACCTCCGTCGAAGGTAAGTCCTGAGGTGGTGGAACTTCCTGGGAGCGATACATCTACCGCATCCAGCAGCGAGGCTCTTGAGCTCGGCCCTACATGCTGGTGTTGGTGTTGCAGGTGATGTTGCAGATGGTGATGGTGATGATGATGTCCGGGTTGTTCGGCCGACATTGGATCGCTCAGTCCTCCACTCTTCCCCAACCCTCCTAAACCCGTCTGGGCATGGTGCTGAGATTTGAGTGACCCTCCCATCCCGTGCAGTACCTCGTCCGGAAGCCCTAGCCCGTCGTCGTCTTCCTCATCGTCAAGCATTCTGCCGCCACCCGTTCCATCGGCCGTATCCACCAGTATGCCTACCTCACCGAGCACACTCTCACCCGGTCCGTCAGCATGTGGGCATAGGGTGGCCGTACCAGTCGACGATGCGGATGACGTGGAGAGCTGGTGCGGTTGCTGTTGATCTTGCTGTTCCTGCTGTGAGTCTGGCTCACCGCCGACAGTCGTCTTTTCGCTCTTGCGCCATTTGGCCCGACGGTTCTGAAACCAAACCTGAACGCGTGCCTCGGTGAGATCGATGCGTACTGCGAGCTCCTCGCGGAAGAACACGTCCGGGTAGTGCGTTCGCTGGAAGGCACGCTCGAGCTCCTGCAGCTGGAGCGAGTTGAATGTCGTCCTGCAAGTTGCGAGTGGAAGTTGTGATTAGTTGCGTCACGTCACTAGGTACGGATCAAGTAACAGCACTAGAACGGATACGTTGTAGCGGACTCTTGCACATCTGGGCACTAGAGATTGAAAATTGATTGTACACCAACGACCGTACGGCGAAAAATTCGGATTACCGCGAATATTCTGCTCACCAACAAAAAATCACCACACATCACCAGAATCCACAACCACACACACACACACACACACACACACACACTAGCGTACCTGTAGCGGCGTTGCTTCCGTTTCATCACTGCGGCCAGATAAATTCCCGATATCGATGGAATTCCACATGCGTCCAGCTGGTCCGATGTCTAGTGACCGTTTCTGGCCCGTCCGCTCGGTAGCATCCGATCGAACTGGAGCGCTTCCAAACTGCTTCCAAACACGTCCCTCACGCTGCACTGCAACGGTGTTGACGACTCGACCCGCAAGGAAGTCCTCGCCCCGGAATCGATCGATTCGATCACCAGTAAGTATCGGCTGTGTGTGTGTGTGTTTGTGTGGTTGGTTGGTGTTCTAGCCTCGGTGAAGGGTATGCGTGCGTGTGCGCTCGAAGATAGTGTCAGTCAGTCAGTCAGTGGAGACATTGCTACGGCTTCCATTCTGCCATGGCAGCGATGGGCTTACCTGTGCGTACACTCCCCCCGGTACATGCAGCACGTTTCGTCGTCGTGGGCGTCGTGGGTCGCGAGACATAAGCGCCTGGACGGACGTGTGTAGTGTTGCCTGCTCCAGTTCCAGCAGGCCGTAAGCCGACGGTTGGAACGCAAATCGTGTCTCCCAAAAAGCCGCCCCACTGCCCTTCTTGGTTCTTGGTAGTTCTTCTGCAACGGAGTCGCGATTATGGCCGCCCTGGCTTATAGTGCGGTTCGGACGTTCCCTGTTTTCTGCTGCATTCCTTCCAGCGCTGCAATCCGCCATGGCTTCTGTCCTGCTTTTTCGAGCCTTCACCGAAATGCTCGAAGGAATGTTGCGTCCAGCACCTTTTGCATCGTTTCGGTGTAGCGCGGCGAAGAGAGAGAGAGAGAGAGAGAGAGAGAGAGACAGAGCCGCAAGATTTAAGCACCATTTTCCTGTCGATAACTTACAAACCTTAAAAGCAACATTCCTACCATGTTAAAAAAGAAAAACATGGAAACAATCCTGCCGTTTTCCTTTTTTGTTTTTGTTGTTGTCGTGCTGAAGTCTCAGTCTGTATCCATTTCTCTTCCGCTTCTGACACCCCCATACCGACTGTGTGATGTGCGTTCCCTGGGTATATTTACAGTTTCTCATTTACGATAGAATGGAAGTGGAATTATCCGTCAAACAGTTGGTGTGAATCTATGCATCACGTGAGGGTTGTAAACTTTCGTAAAGACATCGCTGACCTTGAGGCTAGTTAGATCACATGGGAAGATGAGCGAATGTAGCACTAGCGGTTCTTAGAGAAGTGTCAGGAAATTTCTGGTAAATTAGGGGGAAAACAACTCTACTAAATAAAGGTTACATCCTTCACCTACCCACGATTGTCCTTGCGTGAGCGCATCAGATTACCGTCCATTTTTATTAATGAACAGCGCCAAAAAGCCGGAACCGATTCAACCCACCGGTGCACCTGTATCCTATTTTAACCCGTCCATACCGACCCCCAAACAGACAATGGAGCTGCTGGAAAGTAAGATGGCCACCGCAGCTTGTCTAAAGGTCGGAACCAGGAAATCGGAAGGCGTAGATGATGCGCTCGGTAATCTTATATCAAGCGTCTGTTTTTTTTTTTATTGTTGTCCCGTGGCATCCATTAGTAACCACGGGCAACACTGTACTGTATCGTCAGCTCTGGCTGGCATATTGTTATAAAAGGGAAGTTTGCGTACGTGGACGCTGGTCAGTGGTGTGGCAAACGTTGCCCAATAACGTCGACTACCATCAATCGCTGCATGTTATCTCTATCAACCAGATCAAACTTGATAAGGCATCGAAATATACTTGATGGTGGCTTGTGGTGAACCGGCTGCAGTGTGCTGAGAATGCTTTACGATATAGAGTAACGACACTCACACATACAACATGAGACTTACGGTGAGTGACACGTAGTAGTCATCTTGATAGATTGCTGCTACTGATGTTGCTGTTTTTTTGTTGTTGTTGTCTTCCTGCAGCTAGTTGTGTGCGGTTTTCTGTTGGGTTTAGTGCTAGCGCCAATCGATGGCAGGTTAAAGTATGCGGAGGTATTCCCGAACGAGGCGCTCCAGAATCTTCTCCTCGCGGAAACGGGCAGTTCCCTGGAGGGTAGCGATCGGGATGATCAGGACACACTCCCCTTCACGGTAGACGAGCGCCCTACACGTACGAAACAGTTTCCGTCCAGCGTTCACGACGCTACCTCGACGACCCGGCACAAAACGGACTGTAAGGAAAAACCAACACCGAATAATGCGCAAGCTGATGCTGCCGATGCATCGGTCAAGCTTTTGCCACTCAACTGTTTCCCACCTGCCGACCGGCTGCACAAGTACGATTGGGCACGGTACCATCTGCGGCATATGGCTGCGGGTTCTTTACGGTCCGCTCCAACCGAATCAGTAGAAGCTGGCGGAAAGGTGGACGATTTTAGCCGGTCCGAGTTCGTGGCACGGAAGCGTTCCGACTTTAATCGTGAGATCTCGGCCGACCTGTACACCCAGTACCCATCGTCCTGTGCGTGCCAAACAAAGGTAAGCCATCGCTCCCCAGTGTCTCTTTGCTTGCATTCCGCCTATTACACACTCTCGTCAATGTATGCTTGCAGTACGAGCTGCGGGATCTCGGCTACACGCATTTCCCGCGGTACGTCGTGAACGCAATCTGTCAGAACCGGAGCGCCAACAGCCGGAAGTGTTGGCGCGGTTCCAGCTGCAAGGAGATCCCGTACAAGGTACGCGTCCTGACCAAGCGGAGCGATAACGAGTCGGGTGAGCATGATCACCATTCGACGCTGCTGCCGGAACCGTTGCGGGAGTACTGGCGCTTCAAGACGGTTACGATTGCAGCCGCCTGTCAGTGTTCGATCTGACGGTCGCTAGTGCCGGACCGGTCGGAATATCTTACCGCCGCGGATGACGACCAACAGCAGTGGTAGAATCGGGGGGGTGGGACGTTCGCGCGGCCAACAACGAAATAAAGTGTAGGGGGATTCAAAATACACGCATCATGTCCAGCTCCAGGTGGTTTGCTTTTAATGTCCCCACAGGAGAGATTGTAGTAGTCGGGATCGGTTTGTATGTGTGTGTGTGTTTGTATATTTGGTTTCGCTTCGGGAAGAGTTCTAGCTGATCGATAGGGCTAACTTTCATATGAAAATTGGCAACGAATAAAGAACCTCATCTCATGCAGTGGAGTTGTAGTGTATGTGTCGCCTACTTAGTGCCTACGATTGTGTAGTACACAACGCGTTCCAGTAAATCGGAACAAAGATGCATAGTTGGTAGTTGAGGTGTGGCTCGTCTAGATCGTATCCCTTTGCGGACTACAAGGGAACTGTACGTCCCGGATAATCGAGAGTCTTTTGGGCTGGTAGAATAGAAGCAAGTTGAGAAACTCTGGCGCATTGTCGAATTTTCCTAAAAGCCGCTTCTTCGCGAGCTAGAGAGACAGAGAGAGAGAGCAGCCAGCGAAAATGCATATGCTTTACCGAGAATCCAGCTGAAGGAAAGAACACATTCGACATCTGGCAGGAGAGAGAGCGACGAAATACGTGGTAGGAGAATAAAAGGTCCTTACCCTGCTGCAAACAAATATCGCACCCTATCATGTTATCATCGTGTTTCTTCTTGCACGCTCTTCGTAGGTTCTCCCAATTTTTGTTGTTGCCTTGTTTGCTCTCGCTCTCTATCCCTCTCTCTCTCTCTCGTACTTGCTCTCTTCGTATGCGAGTTTTCATACGAAGACTATTTGTAGGCAACACGCGACTCTCCGGCTCTCACAGCACAGTTATCCTGACAAGGCAGGCAGGCAGCACCAACCAAAGTCCAGACTTCCAGGCCCAAGCCAGCGTTCACCACCGACGGAGGATGACGAAAAAAGAAAACAAGGGTGTGACCGGAGCGAGTAACCAAACCAACACACGGGTACGGTGAACCGATTGTTGCGAAACCCAGCCAAGGCTTAGTTGGCGTTAACTGGCAGGTTCTGGTGAGGATATCTTCATTTACTCGCGAACAAGCGGAAAACAGTCAACTAACCCGGGACTGGTCTGATTCGTTAGCGACGACACGGTGTCAGTAACGGCCTGTAGGAAGAGAAGCAAATAAAAACTAGGGCAACGGTGTGTATTGTGTAGTTTTTGCGTAGGAGCCGTTCAGAGTGGTTCGAGTTTGCGGCGACTTTTGGGGACTGCTTTGGGGGGCCAATCATTCTTTGGCCAGCAGTGCCGGGACGAAACAGCGAAAGCGAAGTGCAAACCAGCACGAAAAGTGGTTCAGTTTTGCATCCGTGCATCCGTGAAAAAGGGAGTTGAGTTTAGGAAATAGGAATAAAAAAAAGGACGCACTCTCACTTCTGTCACACAAACGCGCACGGGTGCGCACAACAAAGAGCCTGGGTGCGTGTGCGCGCGTATGTATGTACGGCTGAACGTACTCGTTTCTGTGTGAATGTGTGTGTGTGTGTGTGTGCGTGTTTTTACGTGCGTGTGAAACCAGAGTTTGATTCAGATTGAGCGTTTTTTCTCCTTCCCAACCCCATCCCTGGTGAATGTGCTGATTCATCCCGTCAACGATGTTCGGGTAGTGGTTAGTGCAAAACCGGAGTGTTTTTGGCCACACGGCAGAACGATGCAGTCTACGGGTGTTGGTGACGTAGGGTGGCATTACACGCGATGCTAGTGCTGTGCGAACTAGGACGCACAGGAACAGTCCCTGCGACGTGCGCTACAGAACAAGTCTGGAGTACCTCCCACGACGAGGAGGCGACGTGTTGTGTCACGGGCTCGGGGTGGTAAGGAACTGCCGCCACGGCAGAAAGGGCCACCGTCGGCAATAGTGGCATCCCGGAACGTAGCTTCTCCTACCAGCAGGGGATTCTGGCTGTGCCACTTCTTATACGGCAGCAGTTGCAAGTTGCGAAAATTTTAGCGGCAACTTGAAGTGATATGTAAGAGACAAAGCAGACAATACTTAACATAGGGGGGCCCTGGTGGGCAAAAAATTCGTGTTGATAGTCTGGTGAAGAAGTGTCGTTTTCCTGTGAGTCATCGCACTGGAAGAGTTCGAAGTTCCTGCGCGTGTATACCGTGTCTGTGGCGCTCGTTGGCGATTTATCCCTGTGAGTCAAGAACCAATCCTAAACAGTGAGTGCGTGTACAGCTTCCTAAGAAGCGGTCCCATCCATCAGTAACACTCCGCATCATTCAAACGTCACCTTCAACCGGCACATCGGGCAGCCATTGACGGGTGTCTCTCCAAACGTAACTCGCAGCGTTACGGGAGCCTCCCGTGTGTAACGCATTCTTTCCGCAGCATCCTTATCGGTAGCGGTCGGCGACGACGACGACGACGACGACGGTGAGCAACCATGGGCTATCCGGGGACAACCGAGGACGACGATCAATATCGGGTGCCGCTGATAGCGAAGTTGCTGCACGCCCTGCCACACTACAACATCACCTTCCATCGCATCAACAACACATTTCGCCCATCAAATGACGTCTATCTGGAGGTGATTAAACTTTCATTGAACTTATCTTTTTTTTTTTTTTACAAGATGAAAAGAGAGCGTGAAGGAGAAAGATACAGAGAACGAGAGAGTAAGAGAGAGCAGTAGTAAAAGCGTAGTATGCAACAATGGTCTATCTATCTTGATGCATTCATGCATTTTCCGTACTTGCCCATCTGCCTTTCTCCTGGAAAATGCTTTGCTACCGGAATTTATGCAATCCGTCCAGCACCATGAAGTCCTACTGAAGGCGAACGGCATATGTTCAACAATAGTAACATAGCCATTTCTACGTTGCATTTTGTACACTTCTCTTCTTTTTTTTATTGAGTTTTGTGTGTAGAGAAAACGTAGAGATGAGGTAACGACTATTCATAGGCCAATATATAGGTTACATGTCAGGTTCCTCTGCTACTGCTAATGATCTCATTTGTGGTACCGTTGGGATGCGAACCCATCCCATTTCCGATCCACAAACCCTAGGGAGTTTTGCATTTTGCAATTGGGCGTTGGTGCGACTGCTGACAATGGAAAGGCTTTTACGGTAATGACAAAACGGAGACTTCCCTATAGAGTCATTGTGATTGATTGGTTTGTTTGTCGCGTTATACGGCAAAATGGTTTTTGCACCTTTTATTCGCTTCTCTTCATTGCCTTGTGTTTGTTAAAGAAGAAGAGAATGGAAAGCAGTTTGATTCGCGAGCTAATAATGTACCGTAGCTCTCGTCTTCTCTCTTTTAGACCTCTAGTATTCCTAGGAAGCATGCTTTGTTTACCATGTTATAATGTTGCTGGACATGTTTGTTTACTTTAACAGAGTCTCGGTATTTTGGGCTCGATACCAGCCGCGCTGCTGATTGTGGCGTTGTTTGGGTTGCGGCTCTATCTGCTTACACGCTGCTGTGATAGAAAGCCACGGCCCGCACACTCAATCACCAGCCTGAAGGTAACGCTCTCGATTGTGACCGTGCTGTGCTGTGCCGCGATCGGACTCGGTCTGTACGGTAACGATGATCTGCACAACGGACTGCTCGAGGTACTGCAGGCTGGCCGGAAGGTGGACGGTGTCGTCTCGTCCGTACGGAACCAAACGTTCATCCTGGAGAACACGCTGACGATGAAGATCCAGCAGCAGCTTACCGAGCTGGAGGACATATTCGATCAGAAAACGAACAATCAAACTGCACTTGCACAACTACAGCAGGCCTTACTCACGGCAAAGGGCAACATTACGATTGCGAAGAATGCGGCAAACGACATACGGCGCCCACTAGTCGGGTTGACTATAACCGATTTCTTGACGGTAAGTAGTGTGTCATCGCCACCATCTGTGCGTCATGTTGTTTACTACGGTTGTCCATTTGCAGAAAGGCGATCAGTGGGAGTTGATCCGTTGGCCGGGTACGGTCGCCATTTTGGCGCTGCTTCTCGTACTGTGTGCGGTACTGTTGGTGGGTGTTGCGCGTCACTCTCGCTGCGCTCTGATACTGTTCAGCGTGTGTGGTTTGTTGGCCGTGACCGGTTCGTGGCTCATGTCGGGCCTCTACCTTTCGACCTCGGTTGCTGTTGGTGACCTGTGCAACGATCCCGCCGATTTTCTCGTACATCAAGCACCGCACGAATTGCCGGCCGACATTCTGCTGTACTACACCCAGTGTGACATCTCCCGCTCGAATCCGTTTACACAGCGACTGCGAGAATCACAGAATGCGATCAACAATGCGCGCAACGCGATGAGTGTCGTCTCGAAGTAAGTGATGGTGGTATTTGGAATCGCTTCGGAACCTCACTAATCTGTATCATCTGCACAGGATTTCACCAGTTCTTTTCAAGAACGCAGGACTAGCGCCCAAGCTGGGTTCAGTTAATGCTGATATTAAGCTGTGCGAGCGATTGCTGACCGGGTTGACGGCTCTGGTTGATTGCCGTGCCGTACACTACAGCTATCTCGTAGCGACCCGAGGTCTGTGCGAGTGTGGACTGCTCGGGTTGGTACTGATGCTGATTGCCAGCTTCATGGCGGCCATCTTGCTCACCATAATGGTTTGGGTCGATTCACACACCTGGATCTACATTCGCAAGAGGTATGTAACGGGGGATGGCAAGCGGATAGTTGGGAAAAGTAGAGTACATTTGCAAGAACGTACAATCATTGAGCTCAAACAAAAAAACAAAAGCCACACATCACATCATGATCGGTTTGTTGGGTTGTCATTTGCAGGAATGATTATGCGCAGGTCGAGGAGCAGTCATATGTATCACACCAATTGCATCCACAGAGTCATCAAAACATGAACACTCGCACACTCCCACATCATCCCAAGGGGTAAGTCGTGTCGCAAACGTCGCATCACCTCAACCTTTCTACCATCTTTTCCTTTCTCGTTCCATGTACGCGATGTGCAGCCCGCCAGTTATCAGTGGATCACACACGATTGCGCATCCGGGCCGCAACGCCAAGCACGACATGAGCCAGGTGCAGCAGGCCCAGCAACAGATGCACCACCAGCAGGCACACACCCAGGCACAGCAGGCCCAGGCCCAAGCTCAGGCACACATGATGCATCACCATCAGGCGATGATGCGTGCTGGCGGTACCCACACGCTCGGTCGCCTGCCATCGCACAGCAGCCCGACGCATCTGCACGGTCCGAACAATGGCAAGTACGCCACCCTCAGTAAGCACTGCAAGACGCTCGACGCGAACGACTTCTACTGAAGTTACGCCGCCTGTAACGATAGAAAGTTCCATCCACCCGCCATACATCAACAGCCGCACTATCAC